>CAUYQG010220986.1:0-24287 GCA_963574415.1 Tarsius wallacei
CAGCTGTCAATCCTTTTCTTATAGTATTACAGTAGTTGTTCATGGTCCACTTATGAATGAGAACATGTGATACTCGGTTCTTTGTTTCTGTGAAAGGTCACTCAGTGTTATAGATTCTCATTCCATCCAGGTTGCTACAAAATTTATGATTTTGTTCTTCTTTATGGCTGCATAATATTCCATCGTGTATGTGTATCACATTTTTTTTTTTATGCAGTCCTCTTTTGATGGGCAGCACGGTTGGGTCCATGTTCTTGCTATTGTGAGCAAGGCTACTGCGGGTGGTTTCTGTGGGTTATATCCATTGATGGTTACCATATGAGAGATTAAAACAGGATGTTTCAAGCACATGTTCACACCTTCAAGATGGTACCATCATGTATGGTCATGTAGATGGCACACTCATGAGGCTAGGGAGTAAAAAAGGCAGATGACATCCGAGTGTTGTTTTAAAAATCCAGACCCAGGAAGGGCTCGGGGGACCCTCCCAGGACTCCCGAGCCCACACATTGACAACTGCGGCCTAGGATAATGTTAGCATTAGTCAGTGGAGCTACAAGTAACAAAGTGTCAGCCTGTCCAGGCTCTTTTCATATAAAAGAACGAATACACACAAAGTCATCCTCAGTAACTGAGGATTGGCCCCAGAGCCCCAGTGGATGCCAGATTCTACAGTGCCCAGTCCCTTGTATATAGTGGGGTGTTGTCTGCGTTTAGCCTGTGTACGTCCTCCTGGGTAATTCAACCCATCTCTAGTTTAGTTATGATACCTACACGATGTCGATGCCCTGCAAGTGGTTGTCGCACTGCACTGTCTAGGGAGTAATGGCAAGAAGAAAGTCTGTGTTCAGTACAGATGCAACCATCCTTTTTTCCTCCTGAATATTTTCAGTCTGCAGTGACTGAATCCACGGATGTGGAACCCAAGATACGAAGGGCCGACTGTATAAGGAAACCCAGTAATAAATTACTAATGATAAGGGGACCCCACTGTAGGATGAGTGTGGCAGTAGGGCCGTGAAGGCAGAGAGGGAAGCTGTTCTGCAGTGTCCTGGGAAGCTTGCACACTGCCCCTCTGAGCACAGCATGTCCACACCAAGAGCTTCAGCTCCGTGAGACAGCAGCCTGTGGAAAGTGCACCAGAGACCGGCTCAGCCTACTTGAGAGATGACTCAGATGTCATGTGCCTTTTTTACTCCCGAGCCTCATGAACATGCTATTTATGTGACCATAAGTGATGGCACCATCTCGAAGGTGTGAGCGTGTGTGCAGTCTTATACTTGAAACATCCTGTTTTAGCCTCTCATATGGTAATGACCAAATGTGTGAGAAAGGTTGTAGCTTCCCATGTCGCATCTCATCCCCAGCAAAGCTCCAATGGCCCTGTGAAGAAGTCCATGCGCGAGAAGGCCGTGGAGCGACGGAACGTGAACAAGGAGCACAACAGCAACTTCAAGGCCGGGTACATCCCCATTGACGAAGACCGGCTACACAGGACAGGGCTGCGTGGGCGGAAGGGCAGCCTGGCCGTCTGCGTGGTCGTGCTCCTGTTCATCCTGGCGGTGATCAACCTCATCGTGAGTATGGCAGATACGTTTAAGTGCCCAGGGGAGGGGCCCCTCTGCTTACAGGGAAGGCTTGGGCTTTGTGTCTGATTTCTTTGGGGCTGTTTTATTTTCTCCTTTTCTATACATGTTTTATCTCTTCATTGAGTTTTAATGAATGCTTTGTATACAAAAAACCTAATAAGCTGATATTTCCAAGTATTCATTTCATTTAGGAAAGAATGTTCTGACTTCCTCCCTTTCATGGATGTACCTTTTAATCAGGGCAGAATTGTGCGTCTCCCAGTTTGCTTAGCCAATGGGACATGACACTTTATGTTTGTTTTTGTTTACTGAGTCAGAGTCTCACTCTGTCGCCCAGGCTGGAGTGCAGTGGCATGCTTACAGCCACCACAGCCTAGACCTGCTGGGCTAAGTGATCTTTCTGCTTCAGCCTTCCAAGTAGCTGGAACTACAGGTGTGTGCTACCATGCCTGGCTTATTTTTTTATTTACTGTAGAGACAAGGTCTCACCAAGTTGCCCAGGCTGGTCTCGAACCCCTGGGCTCAGGCAATCCTCTTGCCTTGGCCTCCCAAAGTGCTGGGATTACAGACATGAGCCACTGCACCTGGCATGAGACTCTTAATAAGGGTATAGTCAACTCAGTAGAAGATAACTTTGCCAACATTACTTTACTGCTTTCACCTCTCCTAAAAAGTATAATCTCTTCTGTTGCCATTTAACTTTTCCTGCATTCAATGTTGCCTCCTCAGCTAGATTTTTTAGTTGTAAGCCCTTGATGGTGGTGAAGGGTTGTATCCTAGAGTCCCAAGTCCCTGTTGTCAAAGTTCTCACTGGGGTGCTAAGGACCTGATGGGTTGCCTTTCCAAAAACATTTGCTGTTCTGTAAAGAAAACCTTTTAATCTGGGTTTGTGACTATCTGAGGTCACATTTGAACACCCCTGGCACATGTGTGAGCAGACACTTTCAGGGGCGTGTGACTGGTGGACCCAAGACTGGTCGTGAGCATGGCCTGCAGCATCTCGAGTGTGATTCTCTGGGTGATGTTCGACATCTGGTGCTCTCGGGGCAGCCTTTTTATATTTAAGTGTATCCACACATTTGTGTCTCCTTCTTCCTTTAAATTGGAAGGAGCTGCTACTACCAGTTCAGAGTAGATACTGGGTAGTAGCAGAGTAGATAGCTTTTCTAGGAGCACAAATTCTGAATGTATTTTATTTTGTAAATATGTTTTACTGGAGACTTCTGGTCAAGACAGCAGAGTAAACACATTTTTGTCCCCCTCTCTGAAAAACTCAACCCAAAATGACAATGTCAAGAAGAGAAATATCTTTGAAGAAAGTAGGAAGGTTAGCCAGGCATGGTAGCGTGCACCTGTAGTTCCAGCTACTTGGAAGGCTGAAGCGGAAGGATTGCCTGAACCCAGCAGATGGAGGCTGAGGTAGCCATGAGTGTGCCACTGCACTCCAGCCTGGGCGACAGAGTGAGACTCCAACAACCACAAAAAAAAAAAAAAAGTGAGAAGGGACTAAAGTCCTAAACCATAATATCTGAGGACAAAAATTAGGAGGAAGAATGGCAGGTAACTGATCAGAGAGGAGACGTTGCTTGCGTTGGGGCTGCAGGAGCACTAGTGGAGGCACCTTGCAGAGCCCTGAACAGCCCAGGGATTGAAAGCGCAGGTCCTTGGAAAGAAGGGGAAGGCAGAAACTGAACACAGAAAACTTGTTGAAAGATCTGTACGTTGCCTGAGCCCGCGGGTTTGAGACCCGCCTAGGCAACTTGGCGAGACCTCATCTCTACAATAAATTTAAAAAAATCAGCCGGACATGGTAGCGCGCGCCTGTAATTCCGGCTACTTGGAAGGCTGAGGCGGAAGGATTGCTGGAGCCCAGCAGGTCGAGGCTGTGGTGGCCGGGAGCGGCCACTGCACTCCAGTCTGGGCGACAGTGAGACTCCAACTCAAAAAAAAAAAAAAAAAAAAAAGATCTGTACGAAGAGAAGGGAGGGGCCTGGGCCTCCTCCCTTCCTGCTGGCAGCTAGACAGCGCCCCGTAGACCCCACACTGAGCTGATGTGTCTCTGCATAGGCCAAACCAGAGAGGCCTCCTCTTGCCTGAGGACACTACACAGAGGAGGGTGGGGTTGGGTTTCCTGCTGAAAGCAGGAAGTTTGAGCCTGAGACTCCCTTTCCAGTGCTCCCTTATCCCCATCCTCCACCTCAGCTCCTTGGCAGCAAGCAAGAGACAAGGAGACTTCTCTGGAGAAACTGAGGCACACAGAGAAGAGTTCGGGAGACACATTAGACGAGCCCCAGAAAAAGCCATCTCATCTCTCTGTGGTGATGCCTGTCAGGTGCCCACCCCACCCCCCATGGAGAACGGTCTGTGAACGTCACAGCCTTGCTGTTAGGTGAGAGCACTGAGCCGGGGGCTATAGGATGGTGGAGGAGAGCCCTAAGAACTGGAAGATGATAGAAACCAAAACACTCAAACCATGGAGAAAGTAGAAACCTAGGAAATGGAAAAGGCTGTTAAAACTTCAGAAATTCTAAATTCAGCATTCTCAGAGAAATAAGAGGTTACATCCATGAAACAAGAATAACAAGTCATTTAAAATGAGCAGTTAAGAACTCACAGGAATGCATACACACACAGAGACGTATGGATGACATAAAGGATAGATAGATGACAGTAGGTAGATAGTTCGGTAGATATATATAGATAGGCAGATAGGTGATAGATGGATAGATAGAGGATAGATGAATAGATGACATAGATGGTAGGTAGGCAGGCAGGTAGATGATGGATGGATGGATAGATAGATGATAGGTATAGATAGATAGGTGATAGATGACTGATATATAATAAGTAGGTAGGTAGATACATAGATAGGTATAGATAGATAGATGATAGATAGATTATACAGATAGATGACATAGATGATGGATGGATGGATTGATGGATAGATGATATAGATAGATGATTGATAGATGATATGGATAGATGATAAATAGAAAAATGAATGGATGGATGGATAGATAGATGATAAATGATATATATAGATGACAGATGATAGATGATATAGACAGATAGATGATAGATAATATAGATGATAGATGGATGATTGATCGATGACACAGCTAGATGATGGATGATAGATAGATGGATAGATAGATGGTATAAATAGGTAGATGATTTTTTTTTCTTTCTTAAATTTTTTATTTTAAAGATGTGGAGTACAATTAAAGGGGTAGATGATATTGATAGTTGATAGATGGATGATAGAAGGATGGATAGATATTGGAAGATAAAGAAAAGAAACTTCCAGAAATTTCAACAAGGTTAATCAAATCCAGGAGCTCTAACAAGCTGTAAATAGGAATTCCAGTCCAGGCGCAGTGGTTCAAGTCTGTAATCCCAGCACTTTGGTAGGTTGAGGCAAGAGGATTGCCTGAGCTCAGGGGTTCAAGACCAGCCTGGGCAACTTGGTGAGACCTCATCTCTACGATAAATCAAAAAATAAGCCAGGCATGGTAGCACACACCCATAGATCCAGCTACTTGGAAGGCTGAGGTGGAAGGATCGTCTGAGTCTAGCAGGTTGAGGCTGTGGTGGCCATGAGCATGTTATTGCACTGCAGCCTGGGCGACAGAATAAGACTCAAACTCAAAAAAAACCCAAAAAAACAAAAAAACAAATGGGAGTTCCAGAAAGAATAGGGAAAACACTGGGAAGAAGTAGTCAAATAAATACACAGTAAATGTCCTAGAACAGATTGTAAACTAACCTTCCTGGTCCAGAAGAATGCATGAACAAAATTCACACCCAGGGCATAATTGGAAAATTTAAGAAAGCAAGAATAAAAAAAAGATCTGAGTATCTTCCAAAAAGGAAACCCAGATTTTGTATGCAGAATACAAACCAGAGTGTCCTGGGCCTCCTAAAGGCAGTCAAGCAATGGCTTTCGAAATTCAGATAGAAGACAACCTAAAATCGAGAAGTATATACCTGGCCAGTTCATTACTCAGCGTAAGGGATCACAAAGACATATTTTTGCCATGCACAGACTCCAAAAACTGAATTCTCGTGCATGTCTTCCATGGAGGCCACAGGAGGCCGTGCTCGGTCGGGTGAGAGCACCGAGCCTAGAGAGGTGGAGACAGGGCAGGAAGCCGGCGACCAGCACAGGAGGGACAAGGGAGCTCCAGCAGGTGAGGGAGAAGCTGGGAGGCATGGCTATGAAGGCCCTGGAAGCCCCCGTCCAGATGGGGCAGGAAGCCAGGCTCCAGGGAGGACTCCGTGAGCTGACGTGTTACCTGAGAGGCTCAGACCTGCGGAATATATTATTGAGGGACCTTAACAGAAATGTGGGAGATTGGAGACTTATTTAGATTTTCAAAGAAACAAAGCAAATTAAAGAAAGAGATATTTAGCTCTGAGGGAGACAAAGAACAGGAAGGGAACTGCCTTCAGTCTGGGGTGTGGCCTAAGTGAAGATACCCATGTGTCCTGATGCTGAAAACACTGTATGGGGATTCATCAGAGCTTGGGGCTGGAGTTGGGAGAGAAAGGAATAAACAAGAGACCATTCTCATCTGTTGAAATAGGAGGTCAGCAGGTAAAACCTAGAACAAAAGAGCAGCAGCATACATTCATGATTTAGAAATATGGAAATGAAGCCTAGTCGAAACGGCCGAGGTTGTTGAGAGCGGTTATCGCTGGAGAGTGGGCTCTGGGAGGATGGAAGGGTACAAACGGCTCGTTTTATTACAGGCCTCTTCACACATCTTGACTTTTAGCTGTTTGCCTGTAATACCATGTAGAAAAAAAGTGGGTTTTGTTTCTAATAGGACCAGTTGGTGTGTTCCTCTCACTGACTGAGCGTCTTAGGAGGACCTTGCTGTCCTGGCAGTCAGACTTTCTGTGTGTTTTCGTTTCATGTAGGGCTCGCTGCCTGTCACAGTGGCCTATCTTCCTTTCAGATCACACTCGTCATCTGGGCCGTGATTCGCATTGGACCAAACGGCTGCGACAGCATGGAATTTCATGAGAGCGGGCTGCTTCGATTCAAGCAGGTATCCGACATGGGCGTCATCCATCCTCTGTACAAGAGCACGGTGGGAGGACGGCGGAATGAAAACCTGGTCATCACCGGCAACAACCAGCCCGTAAGTTACCGTGGGACCAGAGTGCACGTGACTTGGGAAGGCATTGGAGGAAAGTCCTCGCAAAACCTAGGGCTGGTGATTAGACATGGATCATTTCTTTAGAAAAAGTGACTACGCCATAAATATATGTATGAATATATTTTAAAATATATCCATGAATATTAAACATTTATTTAAAGTATAGCTAATAATTGAAGTTAGTTGCTTTCTTAGATTTTGTTCAATGGTAGCATTGCCTATGGCAAGGGTAACTGTTATAAGAATATGTAGGTTACTCCTTTTCTCCTCCATATGAGGAAGGCACTAAAAAAGCACCTTCCCAGGTTAGAACACCCTGTATTTGGAGGGAATCTGGAAGAGAATATGCCAACTAGTCAGTAGCAGCCCATGTCAAGAGGCTGTTGTAACAGGTTTTCAGCTCAAGGAGGTATCTCACCCCACCCCCACCCATCTTGCTCTATTTCTGCCTGTCTTACCCCATCCTGTCCATCTTGCCCCACCTCCGTCCATCTGGGCCCTACCACTGCCAGTCTCACCCCACCCCACCCATCTCACCCTTTTTCTGTCCATCTCATTCTTTCCTTACCCCTGCTCGTCTTGCCCCACCCCCGTCTTGCCCCACCCCCACCCACACCTCACCCCACCCCTGCCCATCTCACCCTATTTCTGCCCATCTCACCCCACCCTGCCTGTCTCACCCTTACCCTTGCCTGACTTGCCCCAGCCCTGCCCATCTCACCCCACCCCTGTCCGTGTCCCCTGAGATGAGTGTGTTGTATAGAGCCAGTAAGCAAGTAAACACACAGGCCTTCATCTTAAAGAGCTATTCTTCCAAGTGAGGGGTGGGGCACAGACACAGTTGAAGGGTTTGGAGTTAGTCTCTTACTGTAGTTTTTTGGTTTTTTTTTTTTGAGTTGACATCTCACTCTGTGGCCCAGGCTAGAGTGCAGTCCTTCCGCCTCAGCCTTCCAAGTAGCTGGAACTACAGGCATGTGCCACCAAGCCCTGCAATTTCTGATTTATTGTAGAGATGAGGTCTCACCAAGTTGCCCAGGCTGGTCTTGAACCCATGGGCTCAGGCAGTCCTCCCAAAGTGCTGGGATTATAGGCATGAGCCACTGCACCCAGCCCTACTGTGGTTTTTTTAAATAGTGTTTTGTAATTTTTTTATCACGTTCTCCATGAATTTTGGTTGCAGTCTTCTTTGAAAACATTCACCACAAAATGTTTTTCTGAAGATTGTTTTTCAGCAAGGGACAACAAAGCTGAGTGTGGAGAAGACCAAGACTTCCATCACGAGCGACGTGGGCATGCAGTTCTTCGACCCGAGGACTCAAAACATCCTGTTCAGCACCGACTACGAGACACATGAGTTCCATCTGCCCAGTGGGGTGAAGAGCCTGAATGTCCAGAAAGCATCCACGGAGAGGGTACGGTCTATTCTCGGCTTCCCTAAGGGAATTATCATATCAAACTGTGAAGTTACTGTTTATGGTGGGGTGGGAACTGATGTTCCAAAATGATGGAGGGGTCAGTTCTAGAGAGTCATTAACCAGCTTGCACCAACGTCATCAGGCCCCCTCTCTCTGCTTCAGTGTCCACGTCTGTAAAACACAAACGAAACACTGGCTTTTCCTGTCTCTGACTGAAACTCCAATTTCTCCATCTCTGATCATTCCACGTTAATCTAGAACCCCTTTTCAGCACTTTTTTAAAAACATTTTCAGATCACCAGCAATGCCACCAGTGATCTGAATATAAAAGTTGACGGGCGAGCCATCGTGCGTGGAAATGAAGGTGTCTTCATTATGGGCAAAACCATCGAATTTCACATGGGTGGTGACTTGGAGCTAAAGGCTGTGAGTATTTTTTTTTAACAAGTTTAAGAGAATGACCAGGCTTTTGGATATATTAATCCACTTGTGGAATAGTGTGCAGTTATTTTAAATGATGATGTAATTGTATATTTTAGGGAATATACAATGGAAAGATGCTCAGGATGGATTGTAAACGGAAAGTTACAAAACAATTTGTGAACTATATCATTCCTGTTTTTCAGAACATATGTGTGTATCAAAACTTAGAAGGACATGCCAAAATGTCAACAGTATTTAGCTGTGAATAGCAGGATGACAGACAATTTTATATTATTTTTATTTCTGCTGGCATGTATTTTCTATATTCAGGGAGTGTATATAGCAGTCACTTGAATTATTTTAGAAGTCAGAGAAAAAATAAAAAAACCAAACCTTCCAAAAGAGAATTCTGGCAGATCAAAGTAAGTATTCATGCCCCGAAGTTGTTATTTTTAATTAAAGATTTTTCACATCCCTTCCTGAGTTTTATATCCAGTGATAATTGAATTAAATAGCAAATGTATGCATTTTTTATTCAGACATTTTTATTAAAGATGCATTTTTAATTTTATTAATTGTAAAGAGGAATGGTTATTATCTTTATTGTTGCTGTTGAAAGTGAAATTTCCTTTGTGCTTCACAAATTAAATCTGAACTTTAACAGGCATCATATTTCATGTAAGGAAACCATAGGTTCAAAGCTTTCCTGAATCATACTGCTGGTCAAAGCATGTTTATTCAAAATGCCTTGGGCACCTACAATACACTGTTTAACTAAAGCTAATTAAATTTGTCTTACCAAGCATTACACGGCAAAAGTGAGTCTACGGACTTATAAATAATGTTTTCGTTTTTAAAAAATTTAATTTCACAGTTCTTAGGAAAAAACTTCAAGAAGTGTGCTGTTTTACTTTCATAAACAGCTTTTCCCCTAACATTCGTAATCTCATCTCTAGATAATAAAGATGAGCATAACATGGGTTCCTGCCAGAACTCAGTGGCAGACTGAGTGATCTTCACGGGTGTCATAGTCAGCGGCTACTCCGAGAACAGCATGGAGGGGCGGCCACAGGATGGTCCCCACTGAACGTCACAGGAGCACAGGATGTGCGAGTTTTGTGGAGACTGTTAGCAAGTCACCTAAAGCTCTCATCTTCTCTACCTGCAAATTCTTGTCCCATTTTGCCTTCTTGTTAACATGACAAATGCTAAAATACTTTGAAATGTACATACACACTAAACAGTCTCTTCCCAGGTAAAAGAAGAGAAACCAATATTGGAAGAGACGATTAGCTTTCTAATTCAGTTTCTGTCATGGTTAAAATGTAGAAGCTAATCAAGAGAAAGAATTTTATCAATTAAACTGCTGTTTTGAAAAAGCTGCTCAGGAAACAATTTAAAGAGAGTAATGTTAGATGACCACAAGATGGCAGCATGGGAACAAAATTGGGAAACTCGTCCCATAAGCATGACTGTTCCCAAGCATGACCACCACATAATATTAGCCATCCCACTATTTTCTGGTTAGCCTTTGCTTTAAATGTCCTCGAAAAGCTGACTCCTTTAACTCTCCCTGAGCTAAGACTCACACGACAGCACCAGCTTGCCATCTCCACCTGGGTGTCTGAAGGTATCCCACATTGAGCAAGCTGATGGTCTGGGCATTCCCCACATGTTTCAACCTTCCTGTTCTGTGAACACTGACCCCTCGGTCCCCAGCAAGGCCTCCGACCCCTCTGCAGAGGCGCACAGTTCCACTGTTTCTCTCCACCTCTGCCGTCACGCTGTCATCCCCTGCCTGGATGGCAGGCACAGCCCCCAGATGGTCTTCCTAGTTCCTGCTCCCACCCCTAGTCACCTCTCCCCAGCAGTAGGACGGTCCTTTCTAGGTCATGTCACGTCTTAGAGGCCGCCAGAGCGCCTCCCGTCCAACCTGGAGTGAAACCCGCAGCCTATGCCCAGCCTCCTCCTGCTGGCTGCCCACTTGTCCTCTGGGCTCCCCCATGCTGGCCTCCTGGCCATCCCCCAGGACACTAGGCTCATCTCCCTGGACCTGGCATGCGCTGGGTCCCCACTTGGAATGTCCTCTCATCACCTGCAGATCCCCCCTCACTCTGTCCAGCTGCTGCTGGGAGATGACCTAATCAGAGAGGTCTCACTGAGTGCCCATGGGAGATGTCCCCACCAGCCACCCTTCCTGTGTGCCTGCCCTGGTTCTCTTGGAGTGCTCATCCCACCTGACATCCTGTGTCTCACTGATCATTTGCCCATGGTCTGCCCCACCCCGCTGAAACGTCAGCCCTAGGAGAACTTGGACTTCGCCTGTTTTATTCAGCACCTGGCATAGAGCCTGGCACATAGTAGGTGATTAATAATCATTTGTTGAATGAATGTGAGGCAGAAAGTGGGAGAGGGAGGAAGAAAGGGAAAGAGTCCCGGAAGTCCCAAAAAAAGGGTTTTAGGGACCGAAGTGCAGGCTTGTTTCTGGGATCAGGTGCTTGAGGTGAAGACCTTCAGGCCATCTCCTCCAAGTGCCTGGCCTTCAGAAGTTCACAGCTTGAATCTTTTTCTGTGGAGTTACAGACATTTAATTGGAGATTAAAATGAATTCCCTCGGCCAGGCACGGTGGTTCATGCCTGTAATCCCAGCACTTTGGGAGGCGGAGGTGAGGGGATTGCCTGAGCCCACGGGTTTGAGACCAGTCTGGGCAATAAGGCAGGACCTCATCTCTACAATAAATCAAAAAATTAGCTGGGCACAGTGGCACACACCTGTAGTTCCAGCTACTTGGAAGGCTGAGGTGAAAGGATCACCTGAACCCAGAAGGTCTAGGCTGCAGTGGCCTTGAGCGTGCCACTGCACTCCAGCCTGGGTGACAGAGTGAGACTCTGACTCAAAAAAATAAAATAAAATGGATTCCCTCTGGGAGAAAAAGCCTTTTTCTTCTCATCCTCATGAATGTATCAACCAGTCACTTTGCTGGTTCCTTTGGACTAAGGACTTGGCAAATGAGAGAGTGTCCTGCAGGTTGTCAGCATCATGGACTTAGCAATTTTGGTGTAACTTAACAAACAGTTGGGAGGTTGATTCTGTTGCAAGTTTGCTTACATGGGCCTGGACTGAAGAGCTGAGGTATCCCCTGCAGAACCATGATGTTTGTTTTGCTTTCTGTTGTTGCCGTTGCCTTGGTCATGACTTTTCTAACTGCGTTTTTTCCTGTTGATGTTTCAGTGAGTTTTGTATGTTGACTTGGTTCTGCACCCTCTCGTGGAGGTAAAGCAACCATGTTGTTCTCTTCTTACAGGAAAGCAGCATCATCCTGAACGGAACGGTGATGGTCAGCACGTCCCGCCTGCCCAGCGCCTCGACCGGGGACCCACTGGGCAGTGGTGCCTGGCTACGCTACAAGCTCTGCATGTGTGCCGATGGAACCCTCTTCAAGGTGCAGGTCACCGGCCCCAACATGGGCTGCCAGACCTCTGACAACCCCTGCGGGAATGCGCACTAGGGCCAAAGTTGCTCCCGGGAGCACGGCTCGACTTCTCTGAGAGGATGCATGCCAGCTGTGTGGCACGAAGTGGGGTGAGCTTGCCGTGTTCACCTGTGGAGCCAGCACTGCAGTGTCTGGGGTGTCGCCTCTAGGCTGAGAGTCTCTGAGAGCCCACGTTTAATACACTTGACTAAGTTGCACTGCACTCCACATGACTGTTCTCTAATAATCATGAGCGTAAATAAAACCAAAAGTGATCTTCCCAGGGTTTTTTTATTTTTTTGAGTTGAAGTCACCCTTTCACTCAGACTGGAGTGCAGTGGCACGCTCACGGCTACTGCAGTCTCGACCTGTGGGACTCAGGCAATCCTTCCATCTCAGCCTTCCAAGTAGTTGGAACTACAGGTGTACGCTACCATGCCCATCTAATTTTTTGGTTTATTGTAGGCAGACCTGGGATAATAATCCCTGCCTCCAGAGCTGTGGTGGGAATGGGAGACATGAGCCATGCACTGCCACCCACGAAGCCAGGATGTGCAAGGGGCTAATGGAGTCAGCCATGTGCTCTAAAAGCTGCAGCTGTAGGTCTCGCCAAGTTGCCCAGGCTGATCTCGAACCCCTGGACTCAGGCAGTCCTCTCGCCTCGGCCTCCCAAAATGCTGGGATTACAGACTTGAGCCACCGTGCCCGGCCTTCCCAGAGGTTTTAAAATTTCATTGTCCCTTCTGAAGGCTAGAGGACTGAAACTGCTGCTTAGGCTCGCCAAAGGCCACTCTTGGTAGCGCGTAGGGGTGGGCCACTCAGGACCTTTAAAAGGACATGCAGTGCTTCCCACTCTGCCTCTGGGCTTCTGAGGGGAAACACAGGTGTCTAGCCGTGACCTTGAGCCTGTGCTCACATGCACATGGAGTCGTTGACACTCTCTGCACACGTGAGGCGCACCAGCAACTCCTTAGTCTTGCCCTAGTAAGAAAATACTTTGTAGTCGAATGTTTGCTTGAAATCGTGATAAGTGTGGAGTGTTCACTGTGGGGACGATGGAACCACAGGCCGCTGCAGCTTTTAGAGCACATGGCTGACTCCGTTAGCTCCTTGCGCATCCTGGCTTCGTGGGTGGCGGTGCGTGGCTCATGTCTCCCATTCCCACCACAGCTCTGGAGGCAGGGGTTGTTATCCCAGGGCTGCCTTTTAGGAGACTGAGGATCAGGGATGTTAAGAAACTTGCCCAGCATCACAGTAAGCAGCCTTGGGACTGGAATTCGTAATGAATCCAGCCCGAATTCTAAATGCCATGTTCTTTTTCCTATCTGCACTGAATTTTCAGATATTTAAGACTTCAAAAAGATGAACAAAGATGAATTCAGACTTACTTAAAACGATAAGAGTCAGTCGGGCTTGGTGACTCAGTCTAATCCCAGCACTTTGGGAGGCTGAGGCAAGTGGATTGCCTGAGCCTGCGGGTTCAAGACCAGCCCAGGCAACTTGGTGAGACCTCGTCTCTACAGTAAATAAAAAATTAGCCAGGTGTTGTAGTGCACACTTGTAATTCCAGCTACTTGGAAAGCTGAGGCAGAAGGATTGCCGGAGCCCAGCAGGTTGACACTGGGGTGGCTGTGAGCGTGCCACTGCACTCCAGCCTGGGCAACAGAGTGAGACTCCAACTCAAAAAAAAAAAAAAAAAAATCTTCCAATAGAGTGTTTGCTGGAAGTGCCATGCTGTTAAATGCCACAAAGTGGCCATTATAGTGACATAAACCTATAAGAAGCAGCTTGGAGTGATTATGATTCAAGAACCAATGTATGAGCATCAGGGTACCCCTATGCTGGCTTGAATCTTTACTGTTTGTAAGTGGTCACAAATGATGCTGGAAACAGGGGTTGCCTCTGCCATGTGGGCTGGGAGCCACCATGTTTGCATTACATTGGAATCCTTTTACCAAGAAAGATGATTCATGGCAGCCTGAGACTTTATAGGAGTTAGAAAATACTTTCTATTACCCTATAAAATCAGGGTTATTGCTTCACCAGGTTATGGTGTCATCTGAACAGTACACATCAATAAAAGTTCCTGACCAAAAGTCACTAATAATAGCAAAAGGAAGATAAAGGTGCAGAATGATCCGTTAATCTCCAGTCTTAATAAGACTCTTCCTTAGAGCAGTGACCTCCAAGCTATTTTAATCATGCACCCTTATCAGTAAAAACTTTTGAAACTGACACCCAGATGTGTACATATTTAATTATAAGTTATATGTACATACTATTCTAATATGGATACTGAGAAACACACTGTAAAAGTTAAAAGGGTAAACTAAAAATAACTAAGATTAGAATTACTACGTTTCTTCTTCCTACTGGATCATCTTGGGCATAGGAAGCTCGCTCAGAAGCCACTTGCTGGAAGAATGGAAATGAGGACTTGGTCATATGTCCACTATTACTCAGCCATGGGATATTAGAAAGGCCACTTGATTCTGTGCCTCAGTTTCTGCATCTGTAAAGTGGTAATTAAAAAATACTGCAGCCAGGCACAGTGATTCAGGCCCGTAATCCCAGTACTGGAGAGGCTGAGGCAGAAGGATCACTTGAAGCCAGGAGTTTGAGACCAGCCTGGGCAACATAGGAAGACTTCATCTCTACAAAAAAGTCAAAAAAGTAAGCTGACCATTGCGCTGTGTGCCTATAGTGGAAGAATTGCTGAGGTGGAAGAATTGCCTGAGTCCAGGAGGACGAGACTATGGTGAGCCATGAGCATGCCACTGCTCTCCAGGCTGGGCAAAAAAAAAAAAAAAATCCCTGCATTCCTCATAGGGTGGTTGTGAGAGTGAAATGGACTGACCTATCTGAAGGTGTTTGATAAACTGCAAAGCACTCAACATGCTAACCCAGTTGAATGACCACACCTAGCCACCTCCATGCCCTGGCCACCAACTGCTCCTTGAGTTCATCCCAAACATCCCTCCTGCTGTTATAAGAAGTATTGGTGTGAGAGTGGACAGGTGAAGCAGTGAAAGTCTCTCATCCTTACTTGGAGAAAGGAACAAAACAAAAAAAGCAATCTAGGCCCAAATCCTGCATCTGTCAGTAGCGTTCTGTCCATTCACAGACGAGCCTGTTTCTCCCTGTAGCTCGTAAGGATGTTATGCTATCCTCATTATAGACTTTATGATATTTTTTTAAAAAAATTTCGACTGGGCTCGGTGGCTCAGCCTGTAATCCCACGCTTTGGGAGGCCGAGGTGAGTGAATTGCCTAAGACTGCGGATTTGAGACCTGCCTGGGCAACTTGGCGAGGCCTCATCTCTACAGTAAATCAAAAAAAATTAGCCGGGTGTGGTAGCACGCCTGTAGTTCCAGCTACTTGGAAGGCTGAGGCAGGAGGATCTCCAGAGCCCAGCAAGTCGAGGCTGCGGTGGCCGGGAGTGGCCACTGCACTCCAGTCTGGGCGACAGAGTGAGACTCCAACTCAAAAAAATAAAATAAAAAATAAAATAAATAAATTTTTTTCTAGAAATGAGGTCTCACTAAGTTGCCCAGGCTGACCTCAGATTCCTGAGCTCAAATTATCCTCCCACTTCAGCCTCCTAAGTAGCTGGGACTACAGGCATGCACCACTATGCCCACCTAGCATTATAGATTTTGAAAAAGTAAGTCTGTCGTTGAGAAGTGGTAACATTGTCCCTGAAACTTGAAGAATTTCAACATGTCTAGCTCAGGTTTAGAGAAGGGCTCCATGGCCTCAGCAAGACAACTGTGTGGGCTGCCTGGTGGCAAGTCGCTGAGCCCTCTGGCAGCGTCACTGGAAGGTGTCTGGGGCTTGCACATTTGGAATAAGTACAATGTCACCATGTAGCAAAACTGCATTTCTGGCATCAACCAAAGTAGAGGATTAATTATGCAAGGGGAAAACAAGATGTTCCAAGTACCATTAATATAAGTGTTAGGAGAACGGGAGCACTAATCACAGTAAACCGTTCTGAGCACTTGTGTTATGTCAGCCTGCACAAGCTGTGCCATGTGTGGTCCCAGTCGATCCTCACCGTGTTCATTTCCATTTACAGTTAAGGAAACTCATGGTGAAAGAGGTTAAATAACTTACTCACAGTCATGATGGAGCCACATTCCAACTCAGGTCCCTCTCTGCTTGTGACCACTCTACTCTTCTGCCTGTAAAATGAGTTCTCTATTTTCACCTTTGATAACGACTCATCTCTCTCTGATAGCCACATAACCGATCTTCTAGGGCATTAAAGAGAAAAAACTGCAGGGCGACTGGAGCTCTCCTGTGCCAGCCACTCCCCTGAGATTGGAACCCAGGCTCCCACTGCCCTGAATGGAATCTTAAAGCAGCAGCAGCAGGTATTCTGTTGGCTTATTACAACTTAGTCTTGCAAGAACACGGAGGGAAATTTGCTATAAAAGAAAAACCAACCCTTCTCTTTAATCAGAATCTGAAATGTGAGTAAGAAAGTTTTAGCTCCACAGAAGGCAGAGCTGCATGTCCAAGCGTTGTAGTGCTGAGAACCACGTCTGTCCATCTGAGCTCTGACTTCAACAACAGACCAGGTGAGCCCTGGGGGTCCCACTCCAACTTTTGCAACTTCCTCCGCTGCCCAGGGTGTTCCTCACATCATACCCATCCCTCTGCACTCTTTCTTCATTCTTCCCAAGAAGCCTTGCTCTCTGGAATGACACTAAGCTAGAACCATTCATACCCCCAGATGAATTTTAAGCCAATATGTTCCTTCTTGGTAATACATACACATTGATGATTTTCTTGAATATTAGTTTGAAAAGCTTTTCTTCTATTTTCTTCTATTTCTGTGACATACAGGCATCAGTATCAGATGGGGTAGAGGACATTTGAATGAGGCACAACTATTTAAAAAATTCCCAAAACAAGTTAATGCACTTTGCTTTTCTCTAATTTCAAATATTTTTTTATTATTAAGTATATAATATACACAGATGTTTTAAAGTAACCAACCCAAGTACAGAAAACTTCATAAAACAAATGTACAGACTCCCATGAGGTCATCAGCCTTTGCAGGGTCACCAAGATGCCATCTGTGAATCCTTTCCAGGGACCATTCTCCTACCCCCCAAGAGTAATGTTCATCCTGAAATTTAAAAACCAGGTTAAATACAATGTAAAAGATTAGTCATCCCCATGTGTTCAGTAGTAAAGGATAAATATGAGAGGGACCTAACAAAAACCCAGAATTATATTTTGGAGGGCGGGCTTCTTGTAGTACACTCAGAATTGGTTCCTCCAGATCAGATGGTTAACCAAAGTTTTTCATCTGGAAGTTTATTTTATTTTATTTTATTATAGAGATGTGGGGTACAAGTGAGAATTAACTATGTAAGTAGGCTGCATGCAGGTGAAGTTTGAGCATCTAACTGGCCCTCGCTCCCCCTGGTAGTGGACCAGATAACCTTTGTGTTGTCACGTGCCTCCCACCCACCCCCGGGTTCCTTCCCCTAGCAGTGCCCAGTGACTGCTGATCCCACTCTTGTGCTAATGTGACTATCTGGAACTATGGCAAAAAGGTGACTGGTGCTTCCACTATGACAATGCACCTGCCCACACCACATTGAGTGTTCTGCATTTTTTTACCCAAAATGCCATGATCCCATGCCCCACTTTCCCTAGTCACTCTCTCTATCTTGCCCCGAGCGACTTTTTTTTTGTTCCTGTGAATGAAAAAAGTCCTCAGAGGGAAACATTTTGCTGATGTGGAAGAGGTGAAACAAAAAAAAAACAGCAGAAGCACTAAAAGACATCAAAATTGATGAATTCAAAAACTGTTTTAAGCAGTCTTGATAGCTGTATTGCACCAAACGGAGAGTCCTTTGAAGATGACTGAAGTTTAACATATAAGAATAAATACACAATTTTTATAAATAAATTCTGGGTTTTTTGGGCCCCCCTCTGGAATCCCAGTTTTTAGGTAAAGGCTTTCCCCATGTACAGCTTTACATTATTTTATACAGCTTTATCCTGATCCATGCCAGCCTCGACACGTGCTGTATCTTTGGGGGCTGCAGACTTACCCGGTCGTGCCTAAACTTTTGAGGACCTCTTTTTCTGAATTATCTTAAGTTGGAAAGACAGTTAGGCGGTTCCTTTGTTTTAAGCCAAAACCTGTATTAGGGCAGCTGATCCTCTAGCCTTGAATTGGGGCAATTACAGAGTCAAACAAACCCTGAAAGAATCGCTTTCCTGCACCTTGAATGTTCTAAGACTGTCCTTCTGTTTCTAAATCTATTTCAAAAGACAAGGATTTTTGCCGTGGCAGCCTGTTACATTCAGAGTCTGGTATCCAGCATTCACCAGGATACTTTAGGGATGTTTGTGAAATATCAGTCATTTTCTTATGGCTTCACCTGGGATACCAAGCATTCATTCGATTTTATTTTACTTTAACTATTTATTTGGAATAATTTCAAATTTACAGAAAAGTTATCAGAGTAAGAATAGTACAAAGAACCCCCGTGGCCCTTACCCAAATTCAACTACTGGTAACATCTTGCTCCATTTGCTTTAGTCTTCTCTTGGGAGAGAGAGGGATTGAGGGAACCAGATATATTTTTAATAGTCATCCATAATATTTTCCTGAACCATTTAAGGGCAAGTTACATTCTTCATGGTATTTTACCAATTACTTCAATGCATATATCCTAAGAATAGGAATATTCTCTTACATAACCTCAGTACAGTTTTCAACTTCAGTAAGTATAACATCTAAGCATTTACTTTAATATAATCAGAAGAAATCACCAACAGACAGTGGTTTATTTTTTTTCTACACTGAGCAATCGGCTTCCATTTTCATGTGGTTTGCATCCAGCAGTCTTCAAGTCTAATTGTTTCAATCTTATTGAAATTGCCTTCTTCTGTATCAACAATAGGTAGAGGGCGCATGTTGACATCCCTGTTTTCAATCAAATATTTGTTTACTTTCTACTCTCATTAGGATCTCCAAACACATCAGAGAGATAATAAAAATAAATACCCCCACCCCGCTCCCAGGCTTTGGAAATGAGAGAGTAAACACCAGTGTAATTGAACACTTTCCTAGTCGGATGGGAAAATGTTGCTGTTTTGTGTCTACAGCCCTTAAGGAGGAGAAGCTGTTGGCTAAATCAGATATCCTTTGCACCATCTCCTGGGGGCCTCCCCCGTTGGCTGGTTTTGCCTGAGCCTGTCAGCTGAGGTAAAGTACTGATAAGTGACCCATGCCTGTTCTCCCCGATTGTTCTGTAAACTCAGCGGTCAGTGTTTGTGACAGCTGTCATTGGCTGCGTCTCATCCTGCTCCCTATATCCTGCCAGTTTCTTGGCTTAGAGAGCTTAGTTTAGAACTCTTTAGAGTTCCTGGCCTTTCCTGTATAAGAATCAAACTTTCCAAAACATTCCAGCTGGAGACAAACCAGCACACGGACTTCCCAATGGGACCTCCACTTGGGCCTGGAAAAGATGTAGAGGCTGGCAGTGATGCTGGGAAACTTCTCAGTGGCTGGGCTCCCTCCCTGAAGGATATCAAAATATCCCAGTTCTCTAGGTGTGGGGAAAGGCACACAGCCTTGCAGGAGTGCTGTGCTTGGAATTTTTCAGTAGCAGGGAAATCACATTTATACCTTCTGAATCTGAACCGTTTCACGCTAAGAATTTTGTAACATTTTCTCTTTCTCCAACCCAGTCTCCCTCATTTCAAGTTGCTTTGTCACCCTATTTCTCCTATTAAGAACTGTTTTTATGTACAAATTTCAAGGTGATGCATAATTTTTCTTTTTTAGCAGGATTTATTGAGAGGACAGAAAAGCTCCCACAGTGGGAAGGAACCCGAAGGGGTTACCTGGTGTATAATTTTTAAAATTGTTTTATTTCTATCAGAGTTTTGTTAAAACATTGTTTAAAAGTCACACAGCAGTGCCCTTCTCAGCCCCTCTCCAGCCCCCGGACCCATTCCCCAGAGCAACTTCTTTACAATCTTTTAACAATTTCTTTGGATATCAACTTCTCTAAATTAGATGCTTAGGCTGCATTCCTGATTTATTGGTTTGAAGATTGCCTACCGACTTGCTGTTAGAAGAATTTGGCCCCCTTCGCCACCCGCCCTCACTCCTCCCTGTCACCCCCATCCTCCCAGTAGAGTTCTATAGGTGGAGCAAAATCTGTGGTCAGCATTTACAATATGATAATGACTTAAATATGATTCTCTAGGGAACCGACTATTGCACTGGGATTCAGTTTCCTTTCTTGTACAACTTTCCGTTTTTCTTTTTTGAGTTGGAGTCTCCCTCTGTCACCCAGACTGGAGTGCCATGGCACGCTCCCGGCCACCGCAGCCTCGACCTGCTGAGCTCCGGCGATCCTTCCAAGTAGCTGAAACTACAGGCACGCGCTACCATGCCCAGCTAATTTTTTTGATTTATTGTAGAGATGAGGTCTCGCCAAGTTGCCCAGACGGGTCTCGAACACGCGGGCTCAGGCAATTCACTCACCTCGGCTTCCCAAAGTCTGGGATTACAGGCTGAGCCACCGAGCCCGGCTTTCTGTTTTTCTTTGAGGTAATAATTGCCTTTACAAGATTACTCCATTTACTGTGTGCCTATTTCGTATTCTCCCAAATGCCGAGGAGATCTATCAGATGCCTCCCAGCCTTGGCCAAATGCTCACAAGCATCCCATGTACTGTCAGCCCTGCCCCCACCTCCTGAACCCCCCACCTTTCTGCTCCAGCCTAGCCTTGGCATTCCCTAGGCAAGCGAGGAAACTTCCTTTTGCTGTGCCTCTGTGGTTTAGATCCCTGTTTTTCTTGCACTGTATGTCTTCCTATTTTTTAGTGTATCCCCACGTGGGGGGAGCACATCCTTCTGGCAGCTTCCTGAGAAAGAGTGTGTGGGAGGCGAAAGTTTTTGAGGCCACATTGGTCTGAAAGTGCCTTTATCCTCCCTCAACCTGAATGATGGTTAATAGGATTTAGAATTTTCAGTTGAAAATAATTTTTCCTCCAATGTTTGAAGGCAATACTTCACTGCCTTCCAGCTTCTGGTGTTGCTAAAGAAAAGTCCAGTGCCACTCTGAGTCCTTGCCACGACCTGTTTTTCTCTCAGGAAGTTTATGACATTTTACCTCTTACCATTTTTTTAAAGCTAAATGATCTCAATATAGAACATTTAGCAGTTTTGAAATCACACAACTCTTAATAATAAGGTAGAAAGTCAGCCTGCGGTGTACATACCTGTTCCGAGAGCCAAGTATGAAATGCAAATGTGCGATTTCTATGGTTTCTGACTCTCAGATGGTCTTGCACCTGGTACTTCTCCCCCTCTTCCCTCCGTAGTACCTGGTTCTTCAGGCACAAGTAAGCAGTTTTCAAAATGTCTGAGAGAGAGGAAATGAGCCCCGTTTTATATGGTTAAGAATGATTTCACATCTTTTCCCTGAAGAGGCAAAAGTGAGGTAGGGAGAGAGGAATAAAAAACATCCTGGGGGCCAGCCTTAGAAAAGGCCAGTCCCATCCACAGCCCTCCACCCCCTTTTTGCACCCCCTGTTTCTTTTATGTTTCCAGTAAATGATCTTTTGTAACAGTCCTGTGAACTGATTGTTCTGGACTGGCAATTTCTGTGAAGCCGAGAAATAAATACAAAGCCCCAGGAAGAAGCCGTTCAGAACATTCTCTTCTTATTTAAAGAAGAATTTATTTTTACATCAAATTTGCTGTATCTTTTCTGAATGTCTAGCCATGAGGAGTGAGAGACAAATTAAAATGTTATCTTTTAAATTATGCAAGTATCTTGCAACTCTGTCAGTCCCTTTCTGGCTCTTTCTTCTTTCCTCTTTTCTCATACATTTCTTTTTATCCTTCCTCACATGTATGTTAAAGGATGTCTAAGCATTGGAGTCAGTGAGTTCCTGAAATGACCAAGGAGTTGAGAAACAGAAGGAAGAAAAAACAAAAAACACCCGCCTGAGTGCCAAGTAATAATAAAATACCCATTAATAACCTAACAATATATGTAAATATAATCCAGTAATTTTGCGAATCTAGATGGGTAGCCTGGCTTTCATATTTCTTAGACAAAGGACTATGTCTGAGAAATATGAAAACACCCTGCTGGAAAACATGGAATTGATTGTTTCTCCTCCTTCTCCATCCCCTTCAACATCTTCAGCAGCAGCAGCAGCAGCAGCAGCATCGTCACCAAAACCTCGAGTGGGAAGGAGGCAAAAACAAAGTTTATTCTAGTTTTATAATGTCCCCACAGCGTGCCTCCTCATTGTCCAGGTGGCATGCCTCTCTGGGGCGAAAACAGTGAATTGCCAAGCCAGTTTCAGGTAGGCCGTGAGCATGACTGTTGGCATTGCTGTCATAGTGGTTGGATGAAGAATGAGAGAAAATTGCTAGACAGGTGGGGATAGTCCCTGGGCAGAGAGGGCACATCCTGAAGGGCAGGGTCTGAGCTCCTGGTGGGCATGGGAAGCCACAAAGTATGGGGACTGCTGTGATTAAACAGATTCCCTAAGGACCACATGTTCTAGAGGAAGATGAAATGGAGGAATCAATCAGTAAAGAGAAGATTAAGGCTAGAGGAATATTAAGAAGAAAGTTTTGGCTGGGCACAGTGGCTCATGCCTGTGTCCCAGCACTTTGGGAGGCTGAGGCGAGAGGATCACTTGAGCCCAGGAGTTCAAGAGCAGCCTAGGCAACATAGTGAGACCTTGTCTCCACAAAACAATAAAAAAATTAGCCAGTCATGGCAGCGCACACCTATAGTCCCAGCTACTTCAGAGGCTGAGCTAGGAAGATTGCCTGAGCCCAGGAGGTCAAGGCTGTGGTGAGCCATGATGGTGCCACTGGACTCCAGCCAGACAGATTGAGACCCCCAAAAAGAAGAAAGTTTTGAGACTCTGAAGAGTGGGACTCATACTAGGAGGAGGAAATTGGGGTCCACAATAGATGGAAAAATGATCCGAGAACACTCAGCTATTTCGAACTCAGGTTTCAGATACAGATAATGATATCCTACGATACCAAAAAGAGAGAGGAGAGGGGAGGAGAGGGAGGATGGGAGGGGAGGGGAGGAGGAAGAGGAGGAGAAAGAGACTTGTTTTTGGTGAGCTTATTAGCAGAATGGAAGAGAGAAAAGAAGAGGTCCCAGAAGATGATGGAAAGTGGCCAAATGATTTTCTAGTTTCCAGAAAAGGAAAGAAAATTAATTTCAGAATTTGTGATGGCAGCCCTAGCACACTATCACAGGGGTAACAGCTAAGAACGCAGTTTTCGATATGTTAAATGCAGGAGATGTCAAGTAGGCAACAGGATATATGAGTCCAGAGTTCAGGACAAAGGCCTGGGAGAAGGGAGAGTCTAAACTGTATTATTAAGTGATAGCTTGTGAATACTAGAAAAGAAGATGGTGAGTACCAGGAGCCAACCTGGGTTTACTGAGAACTACATCAACCAGGGAACTACCGTCTCCTCTTCTCAGAGGCTCCAGGGCTGGTAGGCCAGGGAGTCTTATAGATACAGAGACTCTGGTTTTAACAAGGCATTTGGCAAAGGTCTCTCATGAAATGTCTATGGACAAGATGGAATCCACATGAAGTCATACGAGTAGGTAGCTCTGTAACAGGTAGAAAGTTCTACCTGTCTAGAGGTCAGTGAAAGTGAGGATCTTTGTTTTTTTCCACTGATGAATCCCTGACACCCAGAACAATGCCAGGCATACAGTGGCACTTAATCTGTGCAAGGAATGGGCTGACTAAGCCAGAGGGACAACTTCAGGGGAACATTACAGGATTCTTCCCTGTCCCTGGCCTACTTTGTGTTGTAAGGCCTCAAGTAAAGACATTAATGATATGCTCACTAGTTTGTGGAAAACAGAAAGCGGAGCCTGAAACTAGTATAGAAACTGACAGAATCAAAACCCCACATAGCTCACGAGTCTGAGTGGGGTCTCTCAAGATAAAAGTTGTTTTTTGTTTGTTTTTTTTTAGTTAGAGTCTCACTCTGTCACCCAGACTGGAGTGCAGTGGCCGCTCCCGCCCACTGTAGCCTCGACCTGCTGGGCTCCGGCGATCCTTCCGCCTCCGCCTTCCAAGTAGCTGGAACTACAGGCGTGCGCTACCACGCCCGGCTAATTTTTTTGATTTATTGTAGAGATGAGGTCTCACCAAGTTGCCCAGGCGGGTC
>CAUYQG010220987.1:0-28700 GCA_963574415.1 Tarsius wallacei
GCCACCGCAGCCTCGACCTGCTGGGCTCCAGCGATTCTTCCGCCTCAGCCTTCCAAGTAGCTGAACTACAGGCGCGCGCTACCACACCCGGCTAATTTTTTTTATTTATTGTAGAGATGAGGTCTCGCCAAGTTGCCCAGGCGGGTCTCAAACCCGCGGGCTCAGGCAATCCACTCACCTCAGCCTCCCAAGTCGCGGGATTACAGGCTGAGCCACCGAGCCCGGCCTAATGCAATCATTTAAGAAGAAAATAATAATAGTAATGTCCTACATTTGTACACTATTTTAAAGTTTTCATATTTTACTTTCATATTTTACTCTAAGCAGTGTGGATATGTAGACTGAAATGGCCAAAGGGAGCTTCATGGGAGAGTTGAGACTTAAGCTGGGCTCTGAAGATGGGTGGATATTGAAAAGAAAAATAAATTGTAGTCAGTATCATCATGCACAGAATGAAAAGTATGGATGTTTATAGACTCTGGGGAAAAAATGGAATAGATTAGATGGCTAAAATAGGCTCTTTCTGTTAGCAAATAGTATAAAATAAGAAAAGAGAATAAAATGAGCTAAATTATAGTTTCTTAAGTGATGAGCTGAGAGGACTTACAATGCCTTTATTCCCTCAGGTTTTAATTTCTTCTTATTTATTTCAATTACTTGAACACTTGTTTCCTAATATGCTGGACATTATTCTAGGTCTATGGATAAAAAGATTAAAAAGATCCTTTCCCTCAAGAAGTGCTAGCTAAAAATCAGAGACATACAATTAATTATAATATTTGAACCGGGCACAGTGGCTCACGCCTGTAATCCCAGCACTTTGAGAGGTGAAGGCAAGAGTATTGCTTGAGCCCAGGGGTTTCGAGACCAGTCTGGGCAACTTGGCAAGACCCTGTCTCTGCAATAAATCAAAAAAGTAGCCGGGCGTGGTGGCACACGCCTGTAGTTACAGCTACTTGGCAGGCTGAGGTGGAAAGATCCCCTGAGCCTAGAAGGTCGAGGCTGCGGTAGCCATAAGTGTGCCACTACATTCCAGCCGGGGCGACAGAAAGAGGCTCCCACTCAAAAAAAAAAAAGTTTGAGCACTACAAGACTACAAGAAATAAATAAAAATAAATAAATGCAAAATACAACGAGATGGTTGTTTCCTCTTCCCACTGCCCACTGAGAAACACTGTATGCAATTAGATATGTATCTGATAGGAATTCAATGAGGTAATTCATTTTTTAAAAAAACTTCACACAGTCTGCCTTATACCACCAATACTGCAATTAAGAATAAGTATTATGAAAAAATAAAAGAATAAAAAATAAGAATTATGAATAATCTAAAACAGTATTATTAATATTACTATTGTTGTTATTGGAGAACATGAACATATGATTTGGAGTTCCTGAGAAGTACTGCTGTGGTGAATTAGAGAAGATTACACTGTGTCATGAAATGCCCTCTCCTTTTCTCTCTATGGACATTCTAACTAATCTTCATGTCCTACTTTATCTGTGAAAATTTTCTGGGCTCCAACCCTCTGGGATCCTGTTGTAACTATGGTCAATATCATGTACTTAGCACTTAATGGCTCTTTTATTTTATTTTTATTTACTTTATCTCATGTTGGTGCTAGCTTTATTTCTGAATTTGGATTCTTAGAGGCCAGATCCAAGACATGTTATACTTCCTTGGTATCCCCTAATATGCCTATGAAACCGCAGACTCAAATTGATGTTAAGTAAATGTGAATTATTTACTTTGAAAACCTAAGTCATGGGCACCTTGGCAACACTGGGAGTGTTGTTTGATGAGGCTCCCTGACCTCCTCTTTCGACAGTATCGTAGGTCTCAATATACCCTTTACCTTCCAAGTGGACTTCATGTTTTCTGTGTTCTACTCAATCAAAACTCACATTCATAAAATTATTTATGTATTCATTTAAAGGTGTAAATTACTCATAATTACTTAAATGTTATGTTTTAGGGGTAATTCACATTTTGAAAGAAAACAAAAGATCAAGTCAAAAGAATTAATCTCTAATTGTGGAATATAACCAAGTGAAGTTTTCTTGTTTTTGTTTTTTGGGGCTAAACCAACTTATTATCAATATCATCTTGATAGATAATTTCAAATGTAAAAATATTAGAAAGTCTAATAATGCATTAGTAGTCAACTCCAAAAATTATATAACCAAACAATTCAATGAGTGGAAAGGGCATTGGCTTTTCATTTTTCAACGCCCTCAGTTCTAATGCTGGTTCTGTTACTTACTAACTCCAACCACTCTGATTATTAAACTCTCTGAGCCTCATTTTCCTCATTTATAAAATGGAATTAGATTAGAGAAATCATGTTAAGCACCCAGGACTGTGCTGGCATATAATAAACACTCAATAAAGAGAAGTTTCCTATTCTCCCACTTATTTATGTTTTTAAAAATATTAATGCATTAATATGGTTCCTTTTATTTTACTTGCATGACTGTACAAGATGTCCATTTTAGTGAATTGTATGTAACTTGGGGCAACCCAAATATTATGTGGGTATATTAATACCCAATTTTAATTAAGTATTTTGTTTATGTTATAGATGACCAACTGTAATTGATTTGCTGATCCCTTTTTCCTATATATAAACACTGGATTTTCACATTATAAACACTTTGGAGCAATATTCTCCCCTAATGACTCTTTTACTTATAAAAAGTATACCCACTTTCTGATACTTGTTGGGGTAACAAAAGGTAAATGATTCAAATTGCAAGAGTGTATAAATGGAAGGAAACCAGCTAAGCTTTTGGTTTTACAAACTACAGTAAGAATGTATATTGCATACACAGCATGTTTAACTAAAAGTATGCTAAACTAAAATACAGATGACTTCTAGTCCAAACCACCACTGCCACTAACTCATGACATGATTTTGAAATGTTATCTTCTTCTTTGTGACTCAATTTATTCACCAATAAGATGAGCATGATAAACTAGATCAGTGCTTCTTAAACTTTTGGGGGAAACACAGATACTTTTGAAAAACTGATGAAAGTTTTGAATTCCCTCCCCAATATTTTGTGCACAATTT
The DNA here is from genome assembly GCA_963574415.1 of Tarsius wallacei. Lineage (NCBI taxonomy): Eukaryota > Metazoa > Chordata > Mammalia > Primates > Tarsiidae > Tarsius > Tarsius wallacei. Next base: position 3,075 of record CAUYQG010220987.1, read on the forward strand.
TTCCTTACCAGTTTTCCTGAGGGCCATCTGCAAACTTTATCTCAAAATCTCTGGACTTAGGTGCTCTCAAGGCAGGGTTCCTTCCAGCCCTATAACTCCAGAATAGAATTGTCTTTGTTTCAAACAGCCATTAGTGTGTTTTTCAAACAAGCAAATAATCTAGTTCCTTTCTCAATTCTACAAAGCAGGGTATTAATGGATGGTATAAGGATTCTTTTGAGTCTGCAGCAAGAGAAGAGAACCACATGCCTCCTAAGGAGACCCTAAGACAAATTAGCAGTTCCTGTACGAAAAGCTAACTATTCCTCAGACCTGTTGAGAAACACGTTTATTTGACAAAGCTGTTGCTCTGTTCCTCCTCTGTTGTTGCTTTAACTTAATTTGATGTATACTTTGATTTCCAACTTGACTAAAAATTCTTCAGCCGCAAAACCATATATGGAGCCAGCCTCTGGTTTGGCACCTATGATTCCTACCACTTAGTATTTACCATTCACATCCTTGTGTAGTTCTGTTCCACGTTTTACTAGTTAGACTTTTTGACCAATAAAATAAGATAGAAATGATGGTATGTCACACTGCAGCTTCCATATAAGAGATTTTCTGTCTCTCTTTGCCTCTTTCTCTTTCTCTCTCTCCTTCCCTAGCCCCCAACCTCTACTTTCTCTTTATTTTTCAGTTGCTTAGCACTATTGATAACATTTTATGATTTAAATCTATTTAAGCAATCTGTTCTAACCACCTTCATTTTATTTTATTTTTTTTAAAAGAGGCCTAGGGTGGTTAAGTAATTATTGGAAGAAAAGGGATTAAAGCTCAAGTCCCATAATATCTAGTACGTATTATTTCCATGTCCTCATAATGCTTCTCAGTTCTTATCAATCCAACCTACTCCTATGTGCTGAATAATAGGTGTTGATGTTTATACTAAAATAGCAATGATGGCATGATAAACTAAGACTGATAAATCACTGATGAGTTGTCCGAGCCTACTTTTTCTCCCTTTTCTCTTCTCCGATTGACAATTTAGTCCATTCATAAACCTCTATATCAAAGAGTGGTTGAAGCAAATTAATGGATATTCATTAACATGAGTTAATTTTTTTACTTGTAGGTCAACCTAGTAAGAAGATTTGGCTAGAAAAATAGTTAAACTTTTTAACAAACTAACCTTTTGGTTTATTAATAGATATTAACTACCCAGGTCATTTTTGTGAATAATGTGAATAACTATTTTGATTAGTTACTGCTTCAACTACTCTTCTTCAATGGCTATTTATAACCTATGGGTAAAGGGCATGTTCCCTAAAACAACTTTACAAATAAGAGACTTCACTGCAGTCTTATCTCCCCCTATCTTGCACTTGATATTCCAGAAACACTAATTCCCATACAATTCTACTGACACACTACTCAGCTTTTCATCATGTGCTATTTTCTAGGAAGGGATGTCCTGTTGTTTGACTCCCTTCCCCATTCCCTACCCTCTTCTCTACTAGCCTGATTCACTCCTGCTAGCTCTTTGACGTGTAGTTCAAATATAATGTTCTTTAAGAATCTTTCTCTGTCTCTCCCAGGTTCTACCCTCCACTATAGTCCCCTAACTCTCTGAATATTTCTTTATCATAGTACTTACTACATTATATTGAAATGGACTTTTTGGTACTGCTGTCCCCAAGTAGGTTGAAATTTTTCAAATAGTGGGTCTTTACATTGTATATCTACGCAGTCACAGTACATAACATATAAAATATGCTCAATAAATAGTATTCTACTTGCTGGAAAACAGCCACTGCAAATTTCAGAATACAAACATTCTAAGATATTTTTAAGATATTAAGAGAACTTAAGGCAATCAGGTCACAAATAATACCTGTCTAGTTTTCAGAAAAACCTTGAAAAACAAAGATATGATTTACCCAGAATCATACAAAAAAATTCCTTAAAATAGAATTCCAGATATACTGTCTTTATGCTAATTCATCATTTTTATTCCATTTCTTTTCCCTCTTTCTTTTTATTAGGCAGGCACCTAAGAGAATTAGAAATAAATTGAGAACATAGTAATCACGAACAAAAAAAGAAATTAATCACCAGTAAACTGTTTTCTTTTTCAGCCTGTCCTTCAGGAGTACTTGTTAGAACAAACTCTTTGATGTTTATTTTATTTGCTTTTGTGCTTTTTTCTGTTTGGATTTAGTGGCCTTTAGAAAAGAAAATGATATTCATGCACTTCTAAATATGACTGATTTATTCTCTGAAATTAAATCGTATGTATGTATGCATTCTATAATAATTATTTAGAAACTAGTGAACAGAAGTATAAACATTTTAATAAATGCCAGAAATGTGTTTAAAATACAACCAAAATAAGTTTTGTATCATCTTTAGCAATTTGTAAGCAAAATAAACTGAAGGTTGTTACACCAACTCAGGAGAAGACAGATGGAGATGTTTTGTACAAAGAAAATTGGAGTAAAGTTTTTATTTAATAAGAAGATAATGCCAACTACTCATTAGGTCATATTACAGAGAAGAAAATTTCAGTTGTTTATACTTCTTCAGATGCAAATTATCCCATTGCATGCTACAAATTAATATGTAATGTTTTAATAATACCAGTGGCAGTATAGTGATACATGTGGTGATAACTAAAACTGTGCTTTGGAGTTAAACCTACTTGAATTCATATCCCAACTCTGACTGTTACTAGATATGTAAAACTTGGGGCAATTTGCTTTGTGAGCCAAAGCTCCCCAAATAATCACAAATCTGCACATCTTATCAGTGCTGTGTGAAGATTAAATAGATAATGTATATAAAGTATTCAACACAGTACCAGGCACACAGTTAAACTCGTAGGTTTAACTTTTGTTGTAGTAGTAATTTTTGGTGTTATAATATGAACTATCTGAGATTTCATTGAGGGAAAAAAACGTTACTTAATGCCTCACTTTTTCCCCTCAGAGTCTCTCTTAGTAACCAACTTGTGTTAATTATTAGTAAGACTTAAAGCAGTACTCTGTACATAAACTTCTTGGTTTTTAATATATAATGATGTTCATCATACAGTGAATCATCAGACTTACTCTACAATATCTACTCTTTGTAAGTTAACTGATGACCCAAATACCTCCAGAAACAATGTCATTGTATGCAAAGGTTTTTGATAGGATCATTTACACCATCAGCTAGTTTTGAATACCAATCTTTCTTAATTAAAATGAACAACACCCAAATAGGAGGCAAAACAGACGTTTGTCTAATTTTTTTTTTTTTTTTTTAATTGGCGTCTCACTCTGTCACTCAGCCTGGAGTGCAGTGACAAGCTCACGGCCACTGCAGCCTCGACCTGCTGGGCTCAGGTGATCCTTCTGCCTCAGCCTTCCAAGTAACTGTAACTATAGGTGCATGCCACCATGCCCAGATAATTTTTTGACTTATTGTAGAGACGAGGTCTTGCCAAGTTGCCCAGGATGGTCTCGAACCCCTGGATTCAGGCAATTGTCTCACCTCAGCCTCCAATGTATAATTTTAACTAGAACTTATATACCAACAAACTTATCAAGCTGCCCAGTTTCTTGAGGGTCTTTTTTTCCTTTTATGAAATGAAGCAATACTGTGATTACAAACTTATAACAAGGAGGTTTTCTGAGAATTAATGAGTGAACTAAAGCATTCTGTACCAATTTCAGTTTTGGCATATGTATTTTTAAAGAATTAGCATAATTTTAGTTATGTATTTATATTTAGTCACTCAAAAATATTCCCAGTTGTACATTGTACAATTTTGCATAGACTAAATAAAAAGATTTTTGGCAACAATAACAACTTTATTTCTATACTGTGCAGTAATGGTAATGGCAATATTAATGTGAATGCCTAATAAACTATTAAATAGTAGTTTAAAATATCATAAACTTTAAACTACAGTTTAACAACCATGATATAGACTTGCTCTCATCTTTTTTGTGGATGCGTTTTTTTCAATGTATGATCAACTTCCAGTCAGTTAAGAGAAAAAATTTTTTATAAAAAAAGAATTTTTAATTACCTTTTATTTTCTGGCTTTTTTTTTTAACAGATAGCTATTTTATTACAATGTTTATTTTTTCAATGTTATGACATCATTTAGATGATAATATTTTTAAAAGTTTAGTTTCAGGAGTACAAGTGCATATGGACATATTGCAATCTTTTGGGAACTGGCTTCAGGTTGTTCATTCTCCAGATAGTGAGCATTGTACACAGTAGATAATTTCTGAGAGGTAACTTCTGAACCCTAACCCCTCTTCCAAATTCAAAAAAGTCAAAGCACAAAAAAAGCCAAAAATTCAACAATCCTATGACCAATTATAATATTATTAACATTTTGGTATATCTATTTAGGTATTTCTATAACCCTGAAATACAAACTGGAATTCTTTAGGCAGAGATTTTTTGGAGCTGTACTTTTAAAAATAGCATCTTTATTCGTTTTTAAAAAATTGTTTTCTTTTAGGCATATTGAATGGTATAATGGACATTGGAGACTCAGAAGGGGGTGTGTGAGAGGGGGTGGAGGGATGAAAAACCACCTACTGGGTACAATGTGCAGAGGTGGAGCTGGTGGGTGCTCTTAAAACCCAGACTTTTCATTACTATACAGTGCAGCCATGCAACCAAACCTTTTGCACCCCCCAAAGCTACTGAAATAAAGAAAAATAAAATAAAATAAAAATTATCTTTTAGATTCAAGGAGTACATGTGCAGGTTTGCTATATAAGTATAGTGCATGATGATGAGGTTTGGGCTTCTATGGAGCCTGTCACCCAGGTGAAAACTGATGAAGAGCAAATGTCCTCATATTTTTAATAGAAAAAAAAAAGATTTACCTTGAGCTTTACATTGATACTTGGAAAAATGTGAAGTCACCTTCCATTTCCCAACCTACTCTCTCTCACTACCAAGTATGCACAAAAAGCATTTCCTCGGAGGATAGTATATCTGTATTCTATCTTTCTTCCTATTTATCCTTCAGGTCACTTCCTCCCAGAAAAGATTTCCATCCCCCCACTCATGTTGGTTAGGCAACTCCCTATATGTTCTAATCTTGCCCCTCCTGACTTGTAGTTCTTCCCTAACTCCCAGCTGAACTGTTAATTCTCTAAATACATGCTCTGTGGATTTGTTCACTATTGTGTCCTCAATCTGGCAAAAAGAGGTATAATGACCTTTTGTTGAATTAATAAAAAAACAAAAAAAGAGGGCATCAATGTTTAAAATTTAGTATGATATCTTCATTATTCATTCAAACAAAGAAGGATACCGTCCACCACCTCAGGTGACCTCCCCTTAAGAGCTTCCTCATATGAACCAGACAAACCAGGCCTGTGGTCAGAAGCACAGTTAGAGGCACCAGAAGACTCCAGAAGAATCTCCCGAAGATCAGGCTGCTGACCAAAACAAATTGAGAGTGGTTCCACCAACATTTCACTTCTTCCCAGTTCTCTCTTCCTATACATATGCCCTCTCCTCCTTTCAATGCTGATCACCAAGTCCAGGATCAGTATCAATAGGCAGACCCCTACCCAAAAATTATCAGCTCACTGCTTGTTTTCTATTAGCATAGCTCATTTAATTCTTAAGGACATTTTCTCTCAGTGTGTCCTTTTAATGCAGATATTCCTTAAATCAATATCAACTATGAATTTCTATTTTTTTTCTGCACACAATTTTTAATGTGCATGAATTTGTTGACAGTCAGGTAAGAATAAGAATGGGTGTTAAGAAAAGGACTACAGCCCTTTGGGAATGGTCTTCGCCATGCCTTGCCAATCACCCTTCCAATGTCACCAGTGATAACTACACCTAATTATATAGTTTGCCTCTACAGTAAATAAACTTTTTCACTTTGAAAAGTCCCTTGAAATTACCTAGAAAGATATTAAGTCAAATTTGTTCTGGAGGCCAATCCTGTTTGTTTAATAATAGAGAGTAAGAAGGAAGTGAGATGTATTTTTCTTCTATTTCAGCAATGCTTTTAATACTTTTCCATATTAAATTGTCATGATAATTTAGTAATCTATTTCTTAATTATAACTAATTTTAGATTTGTGATTAACTAAAGGAGAAATACATCAAGTGATTGATTGCCAGTCTTTCTTCCTTCTTCCGCCTCTTGCGCTGGGCTAAATGCTACTTCCTCTACCATTAGAAGACAAAAATAAAAATAAGATATGGTGCTTATCTTTCCAGGACTGGCATTCTGGTGCAAGTGCCAAAGAGACACAGAAAGAACCACAAGGCAAGGCTGATGTGCTGTGTACAGGTAGAAAAGCCATTGGTGCACAGAAGAGATCAAGACCATTATTGGCTCTTATTTAAAATCTCAAATAACTGACTCTTTCAAAGGATATGGAAATTAATTCATTAAATTTACAGTCCTCTCATCAGGTTATGATGAATTTTAATTTCATCATTATTATTATTATTTTGAGGCAGTGTCTCACTCTATTGCTGAGGCTAGAATGCAGTGGCAAGATCACAGCTCACTGCAGCCTCACGCTCCTGGACTCAAGCGATCGTCCCTCCTCAGCCTCCCAAGTTGCTGGGACTACAGGCTTGTGCCCCAATGCTCAGCTATTTTTAAGTATTTTTTTGTAGTGACGGAATCTTGCTATGTTGCTCAGGCTGATCTTGAACTCCTGACCTCAAGCAATTCTTCTACTTTGGCCTCCCAAAGTGCTGAGATACAGGTGTGAGCCACTGCATCCAGCCAAATTTTTAAATAGTTTTTGGCCAGTAAATGAAATTTGTTTCTGTATTGATATAATTGAAATAACTTTTGCTGAAACTACTTTTTTGAAAAGTAAAAGCAAATTTATTGTTTTTGGTACATGTGGTAAGAATTTTTAAGACATGTTAGAATCCTAAAACATTTTTAGTTTACTAAAATGAGAAATGTGTTTAGGTCAGTTTATAGGTTGCCCAAATAATAGCTATTGGGAGAATGGTTTTATCAAGCTGCTCAGAACTCAGAAAGAACTTCAAATTAAGCTTAAATCCCACTGCAAATCTCTGGATTTCAGTCCAGCATCCATACCCAAAATACTACTCTAATAGTTCAAAATCATTAATAGGCTCCTGACTTTGGCACAAGTGCTTGGTTCAAGGTTATTATGAAAATATTGGTTCAGGTCAATTTTATCGTCTTTTTATTTGGATCAAACAGCTAGGTGGCGGCTAGTTTTAGTTCTGGACTGCACCAAACATAGATCCTAAAACAATAGCTCTCAATTTGCAATTTAATGAAATTTAAATGTTCTATCCAAACCAGAAATTGGAAGTGGGTTGGGGGTGGGAGGGAGGAGTGTTCTGTTGTCAAATATGTTTGGGAAATCATTTATACTCTTTTCCTAGAGTTTTGCAATTCACATTAGTATAAATTCGAAATATTTTACTGAAAAAAAATTGTTCAACTTACGTAACCTAATATTTTTTGGTGCATTAGTCGCAGAAACTGTGCTGCAGGAAACACTGTTAATATTTCAAGAAACACTATTGTTCTAAGATACATGATTTGGAAATACTATCCTAAGAAAATTCCGTGAGCTGAGTTGATTCTGAATTTCATCTCAAATTATTTGCTCAATGTTATCTACAATTACATCTAAAGCTCAAATAGATAAAATGGGAAAATACAATAGAACATGATAAATATGGTATTTAAGAATATTGAAATATGCCTCATTTGTATTACATTAATTGAAAAATAAACTCAAAGAGATTAACTACTTGCAAATAAATTAAAAAAAATAAACTCAGTTTCAGAATAGTCCTGATAAATAAACAAAGATTATTATAGTTTTAGGCACAGAATTAACTCATAGATTCAAACCTCCCATTTGAGTAATACCTACAATAATCTATTATCATTTCAACTCCTCTGTACATTATCACTATAATTTCTAGTTAAATCCAACCCTCAGCATTTTAGTGATTTTGTTTGTTTCGTTTTGATCTCAGAAGTCCTTCAACTATCTTATCAATCCATTGCATTCCATTGCTCTCATTCTTTATGGGCATCAAAAAGTTAGTCGAGCTATATTTTATAAGAATCTTATGTACTTCATATTAGGTTTGCAAAAGATTTGAAGTCTGTTAGTTTTTATTTAAAGTCTTTTTTCCTTTTCTCCTTTGCTCTTTTTCCTTCTCTTCACAAATATATTTTCTTCCTATTTACTCTTAGATGGACACTATACCAAGTACTCATGACTGCTCCAGTAGAAGAGATTACTTTTTTCTGGAAGTAATTAACTTGAACAACTAGAGAATCTCTAGAGCCATTTCTCCCCAAAATACATCAAACCTTTTCCTCTGAGAATAATGCCGTTTGCTAAAGACAAGGTTTTACCAGGGCCTAGGTACTGGATATTTTTTCTCTCTTCGAATCCCATTGTCTTTATATATTACCACCCAAACCCATTCATACACACATTTAAGGAACTTTAATAACATTTTCTTTATTAGTGAATTTATATAGCTTCCCCACTTAAGTTAGGTCCAGATATGTGATCAAATGCAGATTTTTAAAAAAACTTAGTCAAGAAGCAGTTAAATATTCAGTGACTCTTTAAAATTGCTCTCCAAACCATGTGGAAGGCAGATAGTTTTCATTTCTAACCTACTATGGGAGTAGAAAGGTTGGATGTTGTTTAGAAAATGAAGTTCATATCGAAGCCCATTTCATTTAATGAGTTCTTTTTTCTTCCTATTACTTAAATATACACAATTTATATATTTTCTTCTATGTGCTGTATATGAAATTAAAATTTAAAAAATATTGTATTCCAGTAGGATGTTAGAAAAGTTACTAGGCTACCAAAAATTATTTAACACAAAAGAAGAAAGCTAGCATCATTTGAAAATGAAGAAAACTTTGCCTTAATCATTCCAATCTTTCTAAGAGAACAAACCTCTAGCTTTATGTCTTTTCACTAATCTGGATAGACACTTGCTATGGTTTGAATGTCCCTTCCAAAACTCATGTTGAAATTTAATTGCTATTGTGATAGCATTAAAAGATAGAACCATGAAGAGATAATTAGGCCATGAGGGGTTTGCCCTCATCAATGGATTGTCATTGTCACATGAGTGGTTTTGTTGTCAAGAGAATGCATTGTTAAAGTGAATTCAGCTCTGTCTCTTGCTCTCTCATACTCTCTTGCCCTTCAACTTTCCACCATGGAATGACATAGCAAGAAGACCCTTGCCAGATGCTGGCACCTTGATAATGGACTTCCCAGGCTCCAAAACGATTAAGGATAACTTTATTTTATTTATAAATTACCCAGTCTGTGGAATTCTGTTATAGCAACACAAAACCGACTTAGCCCTCTAGACTTGTGGCTCCCTTCCCATTGAGTTTTCTAGACTGGAGATTGTCTCTTTAAATCTCTGCCTTTGAACTTTGTGGGGTGTCCATGACAAGTGAGACCCTAATTTAGGGACCTCTGAGTTCACAGTCAGAAGTGGCTCATTTAAGTGTCGAGTAAGCTGGCATTGATGCCTGTACTCCAGGTCTTCTGCTGCAGTATCACTTGAAAATGTCATAAGAGATTCAGACCCTGCCTGTCATTGTGAGACTGGGTCACAGGACCTCTTCTTCCTTGCAACAGACTCATTCACCAAAGCAATCTTTTTACACAGTAGCTACAGAGCTTCATTACATGCATTTCCAAGCCAGTTGACCAAGGGTTGGAGTCAGTGAGATTTGTCTGAGAGGTCAAATGTGCCCAGAAGAACTCCCTCAAAGCCTAATTCAGAGATTCATGCCTGATCAAGCCTATTTCAAATCCTCTAGGGTACCAGTTAACTCTTAAGCCCTCAAAGGGTTCTGAAACATTCCCAGGAAGCCTGAGGGGGCCCAGGCTGAATTAAAATCCTTGGTCCCCTTGAGCAGTAATTTACAACCTTAGCTACACATTAGAATCACTGGAGAACTTTTGCAAACACTGATGATGCCTGGGTCCTTCTCACCTTCATGAGAGTCTGATTTAATTGACCTGAGATTTTCCTAATAATCTAATGTGATCTCCTTAGTCCAGTTCTCAGCCTTGGCAACATGTCAGAATTATCTGAGGAGCTTTTAATATTCCTGATGCCCAGACTTCTCCTCAGATCAATTTAATGAGAATCTTCTTTGGGTAGGACCCTGCTGATTACAATATTTAGCCACGGTTGAGAAATAGAAAAATCTAGCAAAGGCAACCTCTTCCTTATATCTAAAACCCGATTTCTTGCATTCACTCTAATTTACAAGGGTCAATTTAGATAAGGATTTGCAGAAAAAGAGAGATGAGATGCACTTGTGGCAATAAATGAACATATTAGCACTTTAAAATCCCAGCTGTATGTAGTTAAGCAAAAAGGGAAAGGTTATAAAATTAAAAACGAATTCTTAATATTAGCTTTTCAAAAGATAACGAATATTTCCAAATCTGATCCCCAGTAATTTACCTATCCTCCACAATTTAAAGCCTTGATAAGTTACTGAAGAGAATGCAGGTCACTATTTCTACAGGATTCTAACTTGTCAATAATTTCTAGGATTTTGGTCCAACTCCATAGATATATTAGTTTTTATAGGCAGGAGTTAGCCTTATATTGTTATTTTTTATTTGGAAAATATGAATTATTATTATTTTAGATACCTTGCTAAGAACTATTTGGAACATAAACAAATTTACCATCTCTATATTCAGAAGTGTTATGTGTACTTGCTAGCTTCTAGCAAAGATTATTGTTGAGTAGGAGTCTATCCAAAGAATTGTTGACGATTGAGCTGCTGAAGGTTTCGTGGCCAAAGTCAAATTCAGCAACACTGTGTTTATTTGCTTTTTGCCAATTGTTAGGCTGTATCCCATCACAGTCTAACAATCCAAAAGAGAATATTGCCAAATCGTTGGCCAGTTTTCAGAATGGCTAACCCTTTTCTTGCTATGGAACTAACAATGCTCAATTATAACCAAGTGAGGCATATGTTCCCTTGATCAGTGGTTTATGACAATTAAGGATTTCTTCTTCAAAGGAATGGTGATATTGACTGTTGTTGGGAAGAGCACAACTTTTTAGTAATTTGATACCAAAGGCAAGACAATTATCCTGATGGATTGAGATCTCTGCTCCACATCTGTCTCTCAAGGTGGTCATCAAGTGCTCAGTGCACTGCTGCTGTCTCTCACTCAACACCTCAATTCCCAGCTTAAACAACAGTGTTATTTCTGTCAGGTGCAGAGTGATTGCCTCTGTCTGCTGATGGGCTGCCTGATCCAACAATTATCTAAATTCACCCCTGACCTTCTCCCCAAGGGAAGAGCTCTGTCAACAGAAGTGGAAGTACTGACCATTCATCTCCAGTCCTTTATGATATTCTCAATGCTCTCCTTCTGCAGAGAACATGAATATTTACTTCATTTTGATGTGCATTTGGAGAGACATTTTATGCTTTTAGTATTCTTATTATAAGTTCGGGTTAAGTACCAGTTTCATCACATAGAAACCTACTGTAAGGCTAAATATAGAACCACCAGAGAAAACAAAGAACAGAGACTTTTTGCCTCCTGAGTAACAGTAATATGCAATCTATAGGACCAGTTCTCTAGCTACAGTTTCTGTCCCCTTAAGAGTCAGAAATGTGGTCTAGCTTCTTTTGGTCTCTCAAGAATTCCCCCATCTACATAGTTCTTGCTTATATGTCTACTAATACAAATCTTATTTATTTTGAGTTTCTTGGTATACTCTTTCTGCAATGTATTCATTCTAATCTAAAGTTAAAATATTTCACAAGACAACACAGCAATTAAGGTAAGACTGAAATGAGAGCCTCAACAATCCAGGGTAGCTTAAGTAATTTTTTTCAAATTCTCTAAATATTTGAGACATGCGTGGTCACATCCACTTCCCCACCACTCCCTTTCTCTTCTTCCATGCCCTTCATCAGTCTATCCCAGTTCCACATCTTCTAGGAGCAGCATAGACCCAGATTTTTCGCCTCTTCTGCTAGCTCTGATCCATATTTACCAATATCATTTTTCAAATCTCATCTTAAAAAAAAAAAGATGTGGAGTACATATCAGGGTTAGGTACATAAGTGGTCATTATACAGGTGAAGTTTAGGCTTCCCACTGGTCATCACTTCACCTGGTTTGGGATCAGATATCCTTATTAGTGTTATGTGCCCACCCCTCACCCCTGGCAGTGACACATTACTGCCAATCCCTTAACTGAGTACCACATGTTCTCACTCGTAAGTGGGCCCTGAACATTTATCATATTTACCAATATCTTAAAAACCGCATTCCTATGTGGAAGTTGTGCTTCTGCTGGTGAAATAAGCAGTCTTCCAAGGTCCATTAACATTTCAGGTCATTTTCCCTTTCATTAAAATAAAAGTCATGAGAATGGACTGGGGGCTTTCTTATTAACCTAGGGAGCAATAATATTTCACATAGCTGACATCTTACTTTTTATGTAAAACCTTATCATCTAAGACATTAAAATCTATACCCTCTTAGAAGACCTCCAAAGAAAGGTGTTTAACAACCCGTTAAAAAAATTAAGGTATCAAACTATTGAAAATAAAATTTAGAGTTGGATTCTGATCTTTACCATAGTCTAAACTCTGTTGCATTTCAATCTAATAGGCAATCCAATTAATTACCTTTTACTCTCATTTTAATGAAAATAAGAAAGAAACATCATGTTTATTTGCTCCTTCATTTAGCAAATGATTGAGGAATGTAAACAATCTTCAAATTTTATAATTTCAATTTTCTCATCCTCTTTGATTATTTTAAACTAATTCTTCTGAGCACTTTTTTTTTGTATCTCACTTTCCTTATACAGTAGCCTCAACTTCACATGGATAGTCGTTCTTAATATTCATAAAGTTATCTCTCAAATAATAGAAAATAGCTATCAGAATTTGCCTATGATATGTTAATTTCCATATATTCTTTGCTGGAGTATTTCTTTCTGTGACTTAGGATTTCCTATAGACAAACATGCCTTATCCTCTGTTTAATTTTGGAGGAAACTTACTGACTCCTTCTTCAACAGGATAGCTACACAACTTGACAATTTTAGGGTTTATTTAAAAGATTCTGATGAAAGTTTCCCTTTCCAGGAGAATTTATAATATCAAGAAAATATATCATATATACAGCCTATGAAGAAGCTTATAGAAGTGAAGACTATTTACATAGTGTATATCATGTCTTTTTGGTTCATTGGTATCGTAACATTCTATATAATAATATAGGATGACTTTCTTTCATTTTTACTGTAGAATTAGTGCTAAAGGAGAAATGATTTACCAAATTGGGTTTATGGATGCTCAAAGTTAGCATTAAATTTTGTTTCAAACTATAAAATAGTTTTAGCATTTTGTGTACATGCTTAAATACCCGAGTTTTATCATTTTAAGAAATTTTAACACAAACAAAATAAAATGTATATATGTGAATACATTCTCATTGTAGACTTTTTTATTCTAGGTTAACATGCATACCATTCATTTTCACTGGAATGAATTCATATTCATTTCATTTTACATTTGATCTTTCATGTTTTCATTATTTAGTAAAAGCATTCAATAGGAACTAGCCAGAATATAGAAGAATTCCAGTGTCTAGGTTCGGTAATCTTATTACTATAATTTGATATTAATTCTGACAGCTCATCTTATCACTGAGATAATATTCACTTTCACCTCATTCATTGTGTGAAAAGATTGTATAATTGGTAGTTAGGTTTCTTTATATTCATGTAATGTATAGTGTGAAATAGACTAGACTCTGAGAACTAGAAGGTATCTTGGAAATCATCTGTATGTATCCCACATTTTACAGATGAAAAAATAAAGATCAGAAAAACTAAGAAATTGTCCCAAAGTCATTCACAGACAAGGGATTGGATCTATGTGTCATAACCTGGGCTCTGTCCTCTCTATGAGATGCCATTATCCATGATAAATCTCAGTAACTTTTAAATAAATTAATTGTAAACCAAATTCTGTTCCTCACATGGAAGTGGAAACCCAGAAAGCTTTCTTCATGCAGTCATTTCCTTAGCTAAACTTTAGTATAATCAGAAAGATCTTCTAGGAGTAATATGATACCTTTACTAATAACAGTAGTAATAATAATAAAGCCATAACTGTCAATTCCTTAGAATGGCCTTAACATTCTATATCAATTATAGTTACAAAGAAGATCCTCTCATTTTCATGTTGGAAACATAATTCCCCCAAATTTCCATTTCTTGGTTAGTTTAGAAGCCTTAAAGTCATTCAGTAAGTAGGCAACAGAAGTTTTAAGTAACCTCTGCAAGCCTGGTGCTGTGATAGGTGCATGTACACCAGCATTCCCATCCATTCTTTTTCGAGTGACTTTAACACACATATTATAAAATGATACTATATTAACATTGTCTGAATGCTAGCAATGCAAACAAAATTTATTTTCACTTAGGGAATTTAAATCCTTAATGTATATGTTAAGGTGTATATTTTACCCCCATTAAGTAATACTTTTGAAATTGGTTATTCATCGTAACCGTAAAATAAAAAATTCAACCCTGGTATTTTAACATGAAAAGGATAACTGATATTTGGGGAAAATGGGAGACTTTTAAATTGAAAATTATGGAATTAACATATCTTTCAACTTACTAATATTTCCTCACATTTACACTTTTCTAAAGGCAGCTTAGAACTTTTATGACGTAGAAGATTTAGATAATGAAAATATTAGGAGGAAAATATGTTTTTTGCCTATGCTGATAATTAACCAACAAGCTCATTATGCCATGAATAGATGCAGATACCACAGTTTCCCTTCTGTTTTATAACTATACGCAACTGCACATAATGCATTTTTTTAGCACAGATTAAATATTTTACATCTTTAAAATATTCTTTCAAAAGACATCAAATTAATAACAATAAGTAAAGTTGCTATTCTTCAAACTAGTGATAAGTAGTTTTTGGCGATTTACTAAGTACCAAGTTAGAGTTCCTAATGAATTTTGCTAGAAAATAATAAATCACATTTGAGTGTGAATAATATCATTTACATTTGCTTAACTTATGAACACGGAGTATATATATTTTTTCAAATTGCCTTGGGTTATCAGTTCCAACTATAATATAAGTAGATTTCCCCTGTTCCAGGAGATATTTTTAGGAACATAGTTCAGTTATCCCAATTTAGAAAAATTAAAAGATGACATGCCATTTAATTTTTTTTTTTAAAAAGGAAACTGAGAAAGCATGTCACCTGAAAATTGATCCTTTAGCAGATTGTTAAGGTTCATAAGTAGTGCTTTAAATAAAATACATTACTTACTGTAATTGTTCTTCATCTCTTGGGTCCCTTTTACTTTGCCTCGTTTATCAATCCTCAGATACCACTGTGTTCGACAGAAGAGTCTTCTCACTCTTATATCCCCTCCTTCCATGTAATCATAACTTCTTGTATGTCGCTCAGGGCTGGAACAGTTCACACTTGTAGCCATTTGCTCTGGAGTCATGTCATTGCAAGCTAAAGATATAGTACCCACTAGACAGATAATGTGAAAGCATGATCTGTAGAGCAAAGTTGGCAGGATCCATGTCAGTATCCATTTGTGCATTATAGTGTAGTGCTCCAGGTGTTCATGAATAACATAATGAAAATTAAATCTTGAGTTGATTGTTACTCCTAGGTCATTGACCTCTTTCTATCTGTGAATCGTAGCTTGATTTAAGAAAGAGTAGTTGCTCTTTCCAAATTGTTAGCCTTATCCTGTAACAATACAGGATTCCTTTTAAAATAACTCTCTGTTGATATATCCTTATAAAAACAGATTGTAATAAGCTCAGTTGCTGCAACGCTGTTTGCTACTTGACTTCTGTTTGTAATGAGAGAATAAGAATAGGGGAGGGAGGAAAGAGGAAGATGAAAAGTTGTATGTATAAATTTCAGTGGGTAAATAATATTATAACATACAGTGCAGTTTATACTTTGAAGATACATTTAAAACAGCTTTCACAGAGGATGTCAACATCTTTACCACTCTATGGGTAGATTTATAAAAGTCATGCATTAGTTAAGACAAATCAGAATATGACTGTATCATTCATTCCTATTGCTATTTTGTGAGAAACATCCTGCACTTCAAACTATTTATTTAAGTTTTACAGTTACTATTAGCAAAAGTATAAATGCATCCTTTAGATTTCTTTATTATATGCTTTTACATTTGTGGTCAGTCAATTATTTTCTCCTGAACTGCCCACATTTTTCAAGTTAAATGTCAGGATTGCTCTGGAGAACTTCAATCTTATCTTTATGTTCTTATAGAATAATTACATGGCTATAGATATTTACATGGCTCAAAAATCTGATGACTTTACTTCTCCCCTCAGTACTAAAACCAGAGAAAGAGACAAACTTTTAGAAAACATTCAGCATCGTTCTTAAAGAAAAATAACAGTAACTTACTTGTTCTGTTGATAACAGCTGGATGTATAAGAATTCCATGTCTGTTGTCTGCCTTGTGCAACTTGAGCCTTTCTACTGTAGCTACAAACTATTTCTCAGCTGAAAAATTCTCCAGCAGAATCATAATTGTTTCCATAAATCAACAGGCAAGAGGATTTTCTCTCTGTGTGTGAGCGCGTGAATGCTTGTGTGTGTGTGTGTGTGGAGCCTTTTATTCAGAGCTTTTCGATAAATACCTTTGCTGACCTCATTGGAAGCAATTAAAACTTAACCAGTGAGCTGTTAGTTGAATACAACAGCGAGAATAAAAGGAGGCTTGTATAGTATTCAATGGTCATGAGAGGGAGCTACAAACATGGTTTATGCTTAAATCTGCAAGTGGGTACCTACTCTGTAGAAATAGATTTCTGATTCTAAAGCAGTTAGAAGGGAAACAGAATTTTTAAAACCTTCTTTACAACATAGCAGCTTTATATACTTTGAAAAATATTTCTTTGAAAAAAAAGTATATAAAAGAGATTTTTTAATAGTTAGAAAACATTTTCCATAGCTTTATGATACATGCGTTTGTTCAATTGATCCTTTGTGCTCAGAATGTTAGAACAAAACTACTAATGTGCATTAACTCACATCTTAGTGTCTTAAAGCACTGTACAGATGAGTTTAGGGTTTATCTTCTTATACACAGGTAATTCACCATTAAATATGAGTATACATTTTATGTCTTCTATTCCTAGGCTAAAGGTGAGAAGACCTAAGTTTTTATTTGAGTTGAGCCAATAATGAACAATATGACTTTGGGCAAGTCACTTGATGTTCCTGAGTCTCAGCTGTTACATTTGTAAAACTAGCGTATGAGTCTAAGTGGCTCTGTGGTGCCTTGTAGTTTTAAAATTCTGTGACCTATGACTTATTCTGACTACTAATTAAGGAAGAGGACACATACTTTTAAAAATAGTTGTTCTTAAAAATTATTAATGAAGAAACGGTTTCACATTGGTTATTACTGTTTGACTTTTGCCTCAATAAAAACATTAGCACGATAAATAAATGTTATTTTAGAGGTTGGACTAAAAGTTCTATAGCTAAGGTAAATGAGAGAAGCTATTTTACTTTCCAGCATAAGTTCTTTTCTCCTTTATTTCCTTTTCTAGCATATATACAGTAGTGCTCAAGCGTTTTATTAGATATTGGTACAGAATAATTATGCTGTCAGTCTAAACCAGTATTTAAGAATATATATTAAAATCACCTTTCCCATGTTATATGCCTCTCAAGTCTCTCTCTCTCTTTCTCTCTCTCTCTCTCTCCTGTACGTGAAATGCACTATATTACCACCAGGTGGTGCATGTAGACCAACTAGGAAAAGGAAATTAAGTCCATTCAATTGGATTATACTTTTTGATTTTCCTTTGTGTCTATGCTTTTAGAGAACAGAATCAAGAGCACGTAATACTTTAAATGTACCCAGTTACTTTTTATGCACCAAATATTGGAAGTTCTAAGTTTATGTAAAGAAAGGAGGATGGGCTCTTCTGTAACTGCACCCTTTGAAAGGTAGATAGATGGCTTGAAACATTCTATCATGTATGTCTCTAAAAGGAGGAACAGTAAGAGGAAAGAAAATGTGTTATTGTGTTCTGAATAATATTCCACTAGTCTGGGAGATGACAATAAGCAATGTCAGAATTCCTAGGACTTGAATATTTCTTCTAAAGAAATGATTATTAACAGTTCACAATTTAAACACAATCTAGAGCTACTAAATTCATCAGTTCCACAGGTTTTGAACCAAAAATATCAATAGATTAGAAATTAATATTGGCTATAACTACATGCTTAAGGCTTATATAAAATAAATAGTTTGTTAGTAAACAGTGTTTAGTGCCTTTTAAAAATCTGCTGTATAGGACTGACTGTAAATTTTAGAAGAAAAAATTGTGATCTATGCACTTTAAGTGTACTAGATGCTATTATACTCTATAATTGGGTAATATGATCCCAGTAATATTAATTTGCAGATTAATCTCAAAAAGAGATGGTACAATAATGATTTAAATTATTTGATGATCAGTTTTCCTATTGGAGATTAACTTAAAATGGGCCACAACCTGTTTTACTAGAACTACAGCTGTAATGGAGAACCTCATTTAAACTTCACTATACCCTTATTATGCTTATACTTCAAGAAAGAGTCTTCAGAACTAAGAATAACTTTAGAGATATCCAGATGGGATAACCCTCTGGGTTTTCTTTAAATTATACTTTGACAGTTATTTATTGCTCTTGTTTTAATGTACATATAATGATAGACTAAACAATAAATATTTTGAAGAATTGTCTCTTTTTTGTTGTTTCTAGACTGAATTTACTTCATTTTTTTAATTGGAAATACCTATATTCCATGAATTATAAATTTGTAAAACAAAAGATTTGCATCTGTTCCTAAAAATTGGCTTTTTTAAATGTGCTTTGAAAGTAAAGGTTAGCACCTGCAATTCTTCAAAAAGAATGTCTAGTTTGATTTAGGAATAGAATATATAAAAATAATACAGACTATTTGGTAAATATTAATATGCAAACAGACAGTTGCTAAAGTAATAATTAACCACCTAACTTTGCTTAAACAACCTTCATTATATCCTTTATCCATAAAAGGTAAACTATAGAGAATGACTTTTGCTTAATACATTTTGCAGATCAATAATTAATTTTAAAACTATGCCTCAGTCCTAATTATGTATAATATAATCAGCAAAAGGGAACAGCATTAAATATTTTCTTTGCTTTGCATTCTTACATCCTATTCTGTTCCATATCCTCCTAATTCCCATTCCTTTTCCAAGATATAGACAATTATTTTTATTAGTTTCTTGTTTATCTTTCCAGAATATATATATTACTTTTATCTTTTTCTGTAATATATATCTTACAGAATATATATCTATACATATTATTTTTATCCTTTTTACACAAAATGTAGCATGCCATATGCATCATTCTGTATGTCATTTTGTTTTACCTAATAAAAATAGGAAAACTTCCCATTTCAGTATTTAGGAAGCTTCCTCACTTTTTTTGTTATAGCCATATAGTATACTGCTGGATGGGTATATTACAATGTACTTGACCAGTCTCTTATTGAAAAACATTTAATTTTTTCAGTATTTTTCCACTACAAAGAAAATGTTGTAATGAATAAAGTTATAAATATATCAGGTTTGGTGGCTCAGCCTGTAATCTCAGCACTTTGGGAGGTCGAGGCGAGTGGATTGCCTGAGCCGGTGGGTTTGAGACCCACCCGGGCAACTTGACGAGACTTCGTCTCTACAATAAATCAAAAATTAGCCGGGCGTGTAGCGCGCACCTTTAGTTCCGGCTACTTGAAAGGCTGAGGCAGAAGGATCGCCGGAGCCCAGCAGGTCGAGGCTGTGGTGACCGGGAGTGTGCCACCGCAATCCAGTCTGGGCGACAGAGTGAGACTCCAACTCAAAATAAATAAATAAATAAACAAATAAATAAATAAATATGTCATTTTACACTATGCATATATAGCTGTAGGATCAATTTACAGAAGAGGACTCTGAGTTAAAAGGTGTATAGATATATATAACATATCATTTTAATAGATATTGCCATTATCCTTCACAGAGGCTATACAAGTTTTATATTAGCAGCTGATAAGAGTGCTCATTTGTTCCTAAGAATGTACTGTCAAACTTTGGGGATTTTGCTAGTCTGACAAGTGAAAATGATATTTCATTGTAGTTACACCTTGCATATCTCTTCTTATGAGACAAGTTGACCATCATGGACAAGTACTATAAAGAAAAGGTACATGGTGCTGTGAGTGTCTATAATGGATGGTAGTAGGTAGGTTTTACTGTAAAAATGCCAGTTGAGTTGCAATTTTATAGCATAAATGAGGGTTAACCAGGCAAAGAGGTACCTGTGAATGTAAAAACAAACAAACAAAAATCTCTTTGTTGAAAGACAGCATGTCTTTTTTAACAGTGAAACACATCTATGTGACCCTAGTAGAGAGAATGAGAGGGACTACAGTGCATGAAGAGGCTATAGAGGCAGTCGGGATCTCTGTGGGTCATGTGAAGTCATGTGATCTTTATTCTAAGGGAAACAGGAAACTGTTATAGTGTTAAGGAGAAGAGTGACATGATCAGAATTGCACTCCCTGTTTCTGTTTAGGCCAAAACTTCATTCCTACTGGCAGAATAGGTTTATGAAATATTAAATTGTATTCATTTATCCCATTTTTTCTGTTCTTCATAGTTTCAAAAAGATAGCCAAACTTTCTAATTGGGAAGGCTGAGTGAAAAAGTCATATATGCTACCTGATTTGGGTAAAAGATGAATCTATTTCAAAAGATCAGCTAAGTGTCCTGAGAATAAAGGAAGCACAAGAATGCCTTTCAGAAGCTGCCCAGGGAAAGCAGAGTCCCATGGATCATGGCACATAGAGAAAAGTCTATGTTCCATATCTGGGGAGCCGAGTTTCTGTATTTCTGGTAGCACTACAGCACAGTAGAGGCGGCCAAATTCCAGAGAGTATGGACTATCTTGTGTCCAAACAGATGAATCCATAAGCATGCCTCACAAAGATTTTTCATGTCTTAGAGGGAAAGGTAGAAGCAGCAGGGAACCCAGACCTGTAGGAACTGTGTAAATAGAATCAGTGAATACTCCTGAAGTAACCAGGGTAGACAAATGACTCAACAGCCAGAAGCCCTTGCTTTGGCTCTGTATAAAACCTGCACCCGATTCCACCTTGAAGCAGAAGAAGGAAATACAAGAATAACTGAGATTAAGTTTTACACCAACCTGGAAGGGTGGAATTCTCAAAATTAAAGATAGGTTGATTTATATTTATAAATATAAATGTATATGTTATTATTTGCATATCTGAAATTGTGGCTCAAGATTTCTCAAAAAACTAAAAATAGATTTACCATTCAACCCAGCAACCCCACTTCTGAGTATATAACCCAAAGCAGCATAAATCTACCAAAAAGACACCTGCACTTGTATGTTTATTACATCACTATTCATAATAGCAAAAACATGGAACCAACCTGGGTGCCCTTTAACAGTGGACTGGATAAGGAAAATGTGGTACATATACACCATGGAATGCTACACAGCCATAAAAATCATGTCATTTACAGCTGGAGGTCATCATAAGCAAATTGCCACAGAAACAGAAAACTGAATACTGTATGTTTCACTCATAAATGGGAGCTATACATGGGGCACACACAGGTACAAGGATGGGAACAACAGATACTGGAGACTACTAAAGGGTGGAGGGAAAGTGGGGATACAGGTTGAAAAACCACCTATCAGATACCATGCTCACCAGCTGGAGGTGGGCTCAATAGAAGACCAAACTTCACCATCACACAATATACCATGTAACGAACCTGCACATGAACCTCTTGAGTTTAAAATAAAAAATGAATTGTGTCCAATACTGTATTCCCACAACTATTCTCCCATTATGAACTTAGCTTCATCTTTTCTTCTGCCAGCCCCATTCCATAAATTCAGCCTCAACTCTGGATCATACCATACAACCAATGTTACTTATCTTCTTGATTTATCTATTTAACAAATATTTATCAAATAGCTTCTTGATGCCAGATGTTGTGCTAGCCTTTTGGAGATACAATAGTGAATATTGTGGAAGTGACCTCTGCCCTAACAGAGTATGCATTCCAGTGAGAGAACAAACATAAACAAGTAGATGAGTGAAGGGTGCGGGAGGATCTTGGTGTGTTCCAAGAACTAAAAGAAGGCCAATATGAATAAAGTGCATGATCAATGGGGAGAACAGTGAGAGATGAATGACACTGAAGAGGTAGGCAGGGGCCAGATAATCAAGAACTTTGTAGGTCATGGTAATATGAGTTTGGGTTTATTCTATGTATAATAGGAAGCTAGAGTACACACGTGTCTACCCAAACCTAAATGGCCTGGTCAAAAACAGTTGTTTAAACTCTTGAGTAAAATCCCAAAAGTAATTGAGCAAGCCTGAGGTCCCTATAAATCCTCAGTTATGTAAACTTTGTGCTTACCCTTGGCATAATGCCCTCACATTTTAAAACTAACTGTATATAAGAAACAAAGTCTGAGTCATATGCTCAAAATTGTGGTGTGCCTATGACTCAACTATATAAATATCTCAGTTTACAAATGTTACTCGACTCCTGTATCTCTGAGTCTACAAAAATTTATGTTTTATTTAATTTTAGATTTATAAAAAGTTCTCTGAAATGGTAATCTGAATTTAAAGTTCTTCTAATTTTATTATGAATTTGCAGAATTACAGTACAACTTTAGACATGGAACAAGATCTCTAGTTGGAGCTACTAGTTTGTGTTTTTTTTCATTTGTACATTTCTATGTAATTAAGACATATTATATAATTCTTTTTTGATTGTCTTCATTCCCCTTAAATTACTGCTTAACTTTAGGAGACAATCAAACTCCTTGATTCTTGCTACAGATTGGTGCTTGGTTTTGACAGCTCAGTGCCATTCTACAAGTTTAAAAGTGTTCTAATGGCGAGAGCTTTGCTTCAACCCTAGGAGAATATCATGAAAAATACAAAGACTCTGTGAAAATAGGGTTATTACACTGTTTGCTTTAAATTGTCATTCTTCAGGTTCATACTAATGTCTTCATAGCAAAGCAGGAAAATGAGGGGTAAAACTAGCTACAACAATCTTTCTTTTAAAAATGTTTATGGATGTTAATGTATTAATAGCAAAATTGGTTTAATTTTTAATTATCAGCTTTTTTGGCATGTTCAAAAGTGGGAAAACACACAGAATGAAGGTATTTATGATAGTAAAAAAGAAAAAGAAAGTTATAGAGTTCACCATCTTTAGTATAAAGATACATCCATGAAAATCCAGGTACTCCATAAAATATGTATTCATGTAAAACTGGTAACTAACACAATAACTCATGCATAAGAGAAGAGAGGTTTATACTTTTGCTTAAACTTCTCTTCAAGGTAAGTATTTCTGTTATCTTTAAACATTACTCATATTTCTCCTTCAGTGGTATTTAATATTATCTCAGATATAGTAAATCCTCCTTATTTCTCCTATCAGTTCCAAAAATTGCTAATTCTACCACTATAACTTCTTCCCCTCCTCTTTCTTCCTATCTATCACCTTCATATCTTGAGGCAAGTCATTGTTATGACTCTGGTCAATTCTATTTCTAACTTATCTTTTTGTATGTCCTCTTTTCAATCTCCAATCCATTTTGAGTGTTGCTATCAGATTAATCTTTCTAAAACATAGTTATAATCATGTTATTTCTCTGCCCAAAGCCATCAGCAACATCTCTATTTCTCCTAAATAAAATTCTAATGTTCTTTCTCTAATATGCAGACCACTATTTCCAATGTCCTCTGTGATTCCCTAAACACTAGGCTCTCTCACTTGACTTAAGGTGAAGGGAAATTCCCTCCTACATCTCCTCTTGGTATAGAAAGGGACTAACAGTGAAAGAATTCTTCTCACAAATCCTGTCACTCTACCTTCTCTCCCTCACTCTCTCCACTTCTCTTTCTCTCTTTCTTCTTATATATTCAGTCTGCATGAGGGACCCAAGACTCATGTAAGCAATTACCAGAAATTTCCTCTGAAATTTTAAATATTGAGTTTTCAGTGCTGCACTAAAGTCTACTAACTCTGCTAATTACTTCAAATTAACACTACTAGGTATTCAGAGAGTTTGTGATATGATAAAGATACACTGTTCAATAAAATAAGCAAGGTCCAGGATGTAAAATTAAATTATTGAAGAAGTGGGGAGATAATAGACATATAAAAAGAATTCTGATGATATTTCAGAGGAAATAAGTTAGTAGAGTGCGTATTAAGTAACAGAAAGGGGAGGAGTGGTCGAGATCTGGTCACAAAAGGTCTTTCTGGGGATTTGACATTTAAACTATGATCTGAAGAACAAGAATAAATCAGAAGTGGAGGCAGAGTATTCTAGACAAAGGTAACAAGGAGAACAAAAATTCTGAGGTGAAATGAGCTTATTTTGTTCTAGAATCCGGTAACCAAAAGGTAGTAAAACTGGAGCATAGTGAATAAAGGGGAAAGTTAGATGACAAGAGGACAATATATGTAGGACCTTGATATCAATGGTAAGGACTTTAGGTTTGATCCTAAGTATAATGAGTTATAATCAGTGAATATAATGGTTATAATAATTCTGAAAACTTTATAGAGAATGGCTTGAGAGATGGCAAAAGTTGAAGTAAGGAGAACAGTTAGGAGGCTATGGTTAAAATCCAGGTCAGAGATGATGATATCTTAAACTAAGATTATGATAAGGGAAACAAAGGAGTGGGCAGATATATATGTTGGAGACAATGCTTGATGATAGAGTCAATGTAAGAGACAAAGAGGAGTGAAGATTAAATTCCAGATGTCTGACATTTGTAACTGGATAAATGGTGGTGTAATCTACTGAACTAAGGAAGACATGGGGCCAGCATTGGATGGGAAAATCAGACAATTGCAAAGTTTGGATGAGAAGAACCCAAGTCCCAATTCACTCTAGATCAGAGGGACCTGAATCTCTTACTTCCTTGGAATGAGAACCAGGAAGCATCTTGAAAATCAATTTCTACGAAAGTGTGGAAGTAGAAATGAAATCTCTTCTTAAGGATAGAAAGCACAAAAGGAAAGCTTTTCTTATGCAGTATTAAGTATTTTGATGACAATGTTAAGGGCCATCCCCTCTCATTTTTTCTAATTAAGAATGTTGCTAACAACAAGAATATCATTGACACCAGTATTGTAACACATGGAATAATATATCAGAAGCCAAGCTATGTTATGGGACCTTATTGAAAACCTAAAACAACTTTATTATTTGATTTCAGTTATAAATGGGTTTCAAAGTTGTCAAAATATAATTAATGTACATTGTCCAAGTCAACTCTTGTGACAATGAGAAAAAATAAATTATAAGAATAACAATGTTGGCATTTTGAAAAGAACCCCAAATTTTTTTGCACTGATAAAGGACTTTGGCAAAGTCTCAGGATATA
>CAUYQG010220989.1:0-37989 GCA_963574415.1 Tarsius wallacei
TTGTAGAGATGAGGTCTCGCTTGCCCAGGCGGGTCTCCAACCCGCGGGCTCAGGCAATCCACTCACCTCAGCCTCCCAAAGTCGCGGGATTACAGGCTGAGCCACCGAGCCCGGCAGTGGTTCTTATCTTAAATGAAAATACTTATTATTAGGTAGCTGCTACATGCATTGCACCCACTTTGAGTGCCATAAGAAAATGGATATTTAAGGGAAGAACATGGAAAATGTATACTTCACAAAACATTTAAAAGTGCTGCTATAGTTTACACCACTCTTCCTAACATACTCTAAGAAAATAGATAACAAGTAAAGTTGGGGAATCTGCAACACATGAATAACTGACTAACTAGAGTTTATCTGTTTTGTAAAAGAACTAATGTTTGGACCTAGAAAACTGATGTTCATTATGGTCATTTCAAATTGTTTTCTAATAATTTTTAGCAATATGGTAGTTCAAAAGGTTGAACTGGCTTCATTTTTAAACTGCATCATTAATTTATCCTTATTCACCTACTTTTTAAATAAGATTGATTTATTTTTAAATATTTGAACACACTAGGGTTTTCAAACATATGTTAACAGTAAGAATGGCTCACAAACTCAGAAATTTCAACATTCTGAAACAGTTCAAGATCATATATTTCTTGAAGGAAGGGGCTTTGTCTTAAACTGCTTGTATTTTTCCCAGAGCCTTGAATGTAAACATTGAGTAAACAAATATTTAGCTGACAGAAGGGAGAGAATGGGGAGAATAACACAATAGGGTCAGCAAAAGCTGAAGAACAGAATTTGCCATAATATATTGTCTTAGAAGATGGGCTGGGCAAGTGGGTTACTTGTCTGCTCAAACCACTCCGAGGTTTACTTTCATGGTGATGATCCCAAATGAAGTTAATTAAAACTAGACCACATTAGCATCTTAATCTCAACAGTTAGGCATAATATAATTTAGTAATAGAGGTATTTTTCATTTTGCCATATGACATTCACTATATTCATATAGTTAGAATTATACATCCTCTAAGGCTTCCAAATAGGCAAGTAATATAGACTAGTCTATGCTGATTAAAGCCATAAATTTAAAATGATTTCCTAACAATCATTCATCTGATCTTCATTCAGAGAAGACCTTAAAAAGTTAACATTTTCATACTGAGAAGCAATACTCATGGCCTACAGGTAGCCAAACGTGAAAGGGGCTCTACAATGCTTATCTCTTACCCTTAAATGAACAGCAAGGATGCAATGTACTTATTCTTGGACATTCATTCTTATCCTAACAATGAACCTTTATATATAGTTCAATATCATTTAATTATAAAAATCTGCACCTACAAATCTTTCCCTAAAATTTTTTTTGTAAATAAAAGGGGAAAAAAACCTGTACCAATTTCAAAATAAATACAATCTCACAGTATAACTATCTGTATCTTAATACATTTGTTAGAATATAAAATGTTTTAATTATCCTAATAACTATTAGAAGCTATAAATTTGCATACAATATGAATTTCTGTGTTTGATTATTCCTTCCTTAAGAATATGTAAAGATCAGATCTCATGTAAAGACATAAGAAACCTGCAGTTCTGAAACTTATATGGGTCAGTAATCATGCACACAAGAGAAAAAACTGAAGACCGTGCTCTTCAGTTTCAATAACATATCTGTACCTATTTTCAGATAAGATTAGCTTCTCAATAAAAGTAAGAAAAATGATGACTCATCAGCCATGCATGCTATAAGGAGACAGCCTCTACTCTTTGATAGCTCAGTTTTTCCAAACTTACTGTTTTCCTGCACCCTGGCCACGAAGCCTGTGAGAGGTATCTGTGGAGTCAACTGAGGCATAGGGGGAGGGGGTGGAGCAATAGAAACTGGTAGCAACAACACAGTATGGGGGAAGTAAAACAGATAAAGGAAAGAAAAGGAAACAAACAAAAAGCAGAAGTCAGTTACAAGGACCACAAACATAAGTATGCAAAGAACAGTTTGCAAATGAAACAAAACAAAACAAAAAACAAAACAAAAACCTACAGAACCTTCTTTAAGTTCATTTCCCACAAGCAAACCTAAAGGCTAAGTAGTGCTTAGCCAATTAGTTGGTTAATTTTATGAAATAACAAATAATTTAACCCTAACGTTATATTGTTTGGGGAAGATTTATATTTACCATCACATTCACTTTAGTGCAATAACATTTTCAAATTCTAAGGAAAGATTTCTAAAATAGGTAATAATGAAATACTTATACAGGTTTTCAGAATATCTTTTCTTTGTCATAACTCTATAAACTAACAGGTTTGTGTAGCTCCAAGGCAATGTTGCAAACTAGAACCAAAATAAATAAACTATATTGTTTAATAGCTGCTTATCTCAAATATCAATAAATACATTAATCACAGGCTTCCTTTTGATTGTATCTCTAAATCTGCATACAACTCTCCAGGAAAAACTCTTGGTTATAAAACAAGATTGTCATTATTTTTTAAATTGGCAATTGTATTTTTAAAGATATCACTTCTAAATTTACCAAGAAGTAAGCGTGCTCATTTACCATGTTAATTATTCAAAACTTCAAAGGATATCGCAAAATTGATATTTTTAATCAGTTTTCTGAAAAAGGAAACCTGGTTTCCAATATGTTAAAATATGCAATTATTTGCATTAAAGTAATTTCTAATGTATCACTGGATAGCTTGAAACATTTCAAACTTATTTCTGGAGAGGATATAACTTATAGGAAATTGACACTGAATGTTCAGGTGAGCAACAATGTATTAAAAATTGTAACACACACTAGAAGTAAACATTTTTATGTTTATGACTTTTTCTCATTTTAACAAGATAGTATTCGGTCAAAGATTAATCAGAAAACGTCAATAGGACTAGATAACAAAATTTAGTTTACTGAGAGTCACTACGAAGTGACTAAACTGACTAAAACAATTTACTGTTTCCCAAGGGTTATTTAATCAAAAGATTTGTTTCAATTCGATTAATTCAATGTACAAATTTTGTTGGTAAGCATAAAAATTTGAAAGAGGCTCAGTGTTCAAAGAAATAACAAAGCAATTATATGCATTAATATTCACTGCACAGCTAAAAATAACATTCAATTCACTATGAAATTTGTCCTCTTTCATTCTGATACTCTGTATATAGAAGGCTCTTAAATAACAGGTTAGAGATTTTGATTTAAAAAGACAGCAATGCCCACAAACCTAAAAAAGTGTTTTAGAACAACCCTTAGTAACTAGTCATGCTTGTTAGTATGTAAAGAAAAATAAAAGTTATGCTGTGAAGACACTAATCATTACCACCACATTTAGACAGAAGGAAATAGGCACATCAAAACACTAAAAACATTTACATACTACTATTACTGCAACAACACCGATAGTAAGTAAATCAGATTGAAGGATAATTAATTTGGTAAAACCATATATTTAAAATTTGAGGCCAAATCTGCTTTCTAATAGTCAAATGAATGCAGACATTCAGAAATGAAAGTACCTTGTTTAAAAATAACTCATCCAAAAATAAAAATAACTCACCCAAGTATTGCTAAAATAAAATTATACAAGCATGTATTATGCAAAGGGTCACTAAAAAATCCTATTTGCAGAGTAAATTAAGTGCCTAAGGGGGAAAAGAAAAATAATGAACATAAAGATGGGATCTAAAAACTCAAAATATTAAATAAATTAAGACTCATCAAAATTATTAGATAATTTGTGAACACTGGTACTTTTAATACCGAATGTGAGGTAAAATTCTAATTGATAAATTGTAATACTTCTTAGTAGCTTGAATCTTTTAGTCTGGAAAAAAGTTATATAAATTTTGAGATAGCCTGTGAACTTTGGCATTTCTGCTAAAGTGGTTTTCAATTCTCAGTTTTTGCTATAACCCAATCTTAACTCTAACATTTAAACAAAAAAATAAAATAACAAGGGAACTTCCCTCTAGCATATAAATAGACTTTAAACCAACCATGTATGTAAATATGAAGAATTTGGTGAGTATTCTGTGTTATTATGGAAACTAATATGCAGCTCTAGTCTAGTAGAGTCTACAAAACGTACATGGGAGAGCACGTCTCAGTAAGCACAACTCAAACAAGAAACAGATACTGGACAACAGTCTCATTTCTGATTTTTCTTTCTTTTCTTTTTGCATTAAGTATCCTAATACAATACAGTAAGTGATATTAATGAGTAACCTACGCTATTCTAACTTCCTAACATTATATGCTCAAATTATTTTCTAATCTTATCAACTTTTAATCACTGATTGCAATTAGTGTTGAGATGTGCAATTTGAGGTGAACAGAAAGAAATCAAAAGAAAATCCTTCCCACTGTTAGAATTATTCAGAGACAGTAATCAAGCAGGCATCACAAAACATTAATTGGTTTTGAACTCATTTTGGTATAGGTTAATGACCTTAAAAGTGATAGCCAGCAATTTCATTACATTATTTTAAAGGAAAATTTTCGCAATGTTTATGTCGTTTGTTTTACTGTTTCTGAACTGTATCAAATACGTCAATAAAAACAAATTGTTTAATTTAGTTCAGTGATGATTTTGTTCTCTAGTGCTTATAGTAATAAGAATGGCACATTAAAGTATTATTGTAGTATGCTCAATATTGAGGTTTCGATAAATTTAGTTAAGTACGCTTTAATAAGTCTGAATTTTGGAAACGAATGCAAGCAATTACTCTTAAAACGGTATGATTCAAAGACTAATATTCTAAAACAAAAATAAACATGAAATAGCCTGGTTTCAATTGTTGTCTATCACTGGTAAGATTAACATTTTCAAATAATTTTCTTCAAGAGGAGCTCCACTGTTGCTGTATGCCTGCAAAGCACAAGCTTACTTGAATTTTGAGAATAAAGTGGACCTCCATTAACATGAGGCTGAGCAGAAAACTGAGCAGTCACAGAGGGAGTTCGTCTGTATCCACCAGAAGATGTCGAAGAAGTGGTAGAGTTGTGTCGAGATATCTGCCTGGTCATTGTGCCAAACTGGGAACCAGGAGCTGAGCCCGGGGCTGCTGAAAAGCATTAGTCAAAGGCAACCAACAAAGAGACTTGAGCATTGTAATCACCTCAGGCAGCAAAACAAAGGGGATGGGGTACTCTCAGCAAGAAATATCTATTACTTTTTCAAGATCAAGGCACAAAAGAAAGAAAAGTAAAGAGAAAAGTCAAATAACTCTCTGAAGTTAAAAACAGCTGTGTGGAAAGCTGCAAAAGTACTTAAGCAATTATTTAAATAAGTATAATCTCAAATGGTAATTTGCTAATATTACATATAAATTTATGCATTGACATATGTCTTTTATATGTAAACTGTCTCCCCAACAACATAGTACCAAAAGATAGTGTGACGTGCAAAGTGTGAATGTATTTGTATCTGGTTCACAAACTTCCTCCTTTCCTTTCCCTTGCCAAAGTTTTCAGAATTTTGATTCACAGTATCAGATTATCTATATAGCCAAATCCAGTTTAAATGATAAAATTTCACCTACTACTATTTTTAGGTCGTTACTGCATTAGCAGTTATTAGTATCGATACATATCACAGTAGAATCATTTTTAAGAGAAGTACAATTTCTACTTTCAAATAACTTACATATATCACAGATTGGTTTTGTTGCTCCAAACTTTTAAGATTGACATTACCTATCACTTAAACTTTTATAACTGACAAAAGTAGAACAAATTTTAGACTCTATAAAAGATGGCACTTTTTTTCCTTGTTTAGAAAATCTATTATCTTTCTCCGTGACTGGAGGTCTTTTTTTTTCCGGTCTACACCCAAAGCAATCTGCTTTTTTCCTTTTAATTATCATGCTCATATACAGAACTTAATATCTAAACTGAAAAAAAGAATTATTAATACTTAAAATTTCAAAAGTTTAATATTTTTAAAGTGAGTAGTGCTGAAAGCCTCTAAAGTTAACTATACTTTCCAAAGTTAACTTCAGGATTAACATTATCATCCTTGCCCTACCCAAACACCAAACACCATCAGCATCCTAGTTTACCTTCATTCACTTGTCTAATTTAATCTTAGAGGTCATGCAAGGTATTAGATAAAACTGCACAGCAGGGGTTGTTCATTAAAAGAAGTGCTGATGTGTAACAATTTGGAACTCCCAAACCATAGGCAGTCACTAATTATTTGAATCATCCACATGCTCATTTTCTAAATAGAAACAAAGTTTTAAAATAATCATCTATTTAAAAGCCTTCATGAATGAATAATTTTGGACAGTCAGGCTTTCCAGAGCGTTAAGAAGCAAGCCTTTAACCATTTTTAATAGAAATCTCTGTAAAAGGATTTCTAGGCTGGGTGCAGTGGCCCACCACACCTGTAATCGCAGCACTTTAAGGGGTTGAGGTGGGATGATTGCTTGAACCCAAGGAGTTTGAGACCAGCCTATGCAATATAGGGAGACCTCATCTCTACAAAACATCAAAAAATTAGCTGGCCATGATGGTATGCGCCTGTAGTCCTAGCTACTCAGGAGTCTGAGACAGAAGGATCAACTGGGAGGTCAAGGCTGCAGTGAGACATGATCAAGTCCTACTGCACTCCAGCCCGAGTGACAGAGTTAAGACACTGACTCAAAAAGCAAAACAAAACAAAAACCAGGGGGAAGGGGGAAATTTTTACATGTCTCTTGCTTATATAAAAAGTTTTATATAATCCAAGTTATTTTTCTTTGTGATTCAAAACTAAAAACTAATTATTTAGTCATTCCAAACTATATCCATTTCAGAATTTATTAATATTTTATTATGAAATAAACCATAGTGTCAAAGGGTATATGACTGATATACATAATGTCATATATAAATATACAAATTTTTAAAAGAAATAAGATAAACAACCAGCTCAAGAAACAGAATATTAATGATATCACTGAAGCTTCCTGTGTGTCCCTCCTGGATCTCGATCCCACAAGGCATGTGTTAAGCATTCCTTCTTTTCTATATAGTTTTTAATCACATATGAATATATAGCCTTAAACAATATATGTAGTTTCTACAAATTCATGAAATTCTATAATGGAATGAATCTGTATGTATTCTATTGAATTGTTCTTTTCCCTTGATAATATTTTTAAAAATTAATTCATGTGGATAAGTATATCAATATCATTCATTTTTGCTACTTTATTTGTATGTGACTATACCACAATTGATCCATTTTACATTAAACATCTGGGTTGCACTGAGATTTGTGCTATTAATGCAACCACTATGAACACTCCTAAATATGGTCCCTAAATCCCTCTAGGACAGTGATTTTCAAACTTCAGCGCCAATCAGCATTTCACCTAGAAGGCCTGTGACAATAAAGAAGGTTGGCCCCATCCTCAGAGTTTCTGATTGAAGCAGGTCTAGAATGGGACCTGAGAATTTCTATTTCTAACTAGTTCCCAGATATGGATGGTCTGGGGCTCTAGGACAGTGGTTTTCAAACTTTTTGGTCTTAGGGGTCTACTCAAAAATTAGAAAATTCCAAAAGGCTATTGTTGATGTGGGTTATAGCCACAGAAAATTACTGTATTAGAAATGAAAACTGTATTAAAGCTGATACAGTTTTAAAACATATAAATACACAAGTATGCATTTCATTAGCTGTTCAAGCAATAACTTTATCATACTTCATGTGGCTTCTGGAAAATTGTACTGCATAGTTATAACAGAATGAGGATGAAAAAGGAAAATAATGAATATAGCTCTGAACTCAAAAACTCCATGTAAGGATCTTGGTAACCCTCAAAGGTCCTCTAACCATATTTTGAGAACTAGTGCTCTAGAGTAAATCTGTAGAAATGAAATAAGTCTAGAGTAGATACATGTTAAACTTGACTAGGTAACAATAAATTACTTTCCAAAATGAGTATGTAAACTAATAAGCTCCTATCAGCAATGCACTTCCTGTTACCACACTTCTTCACCAACACTGGTACTAGTGGGCTTCTATACATTTTAATCTATCTGGGAGATATAAAATAGCATCCATTGTAGTTTTAATATTAATTTCCTGATTAATTGGGTTGAAGGCATTTTTTTCTGACATGGTTTTCAACCAACAATATCTTTACTAGGGTCTTCTTTTTTATTACCTCCTTTCTCCCTTTTCCTTTGTGTACATGTGCAAATGTTTTAAAAAAATGTTTAAGACAGCTTTATTTCACCTAAGCCAAAACTCAGATCTCATTATTTGAAACACTTCAGTATCCATTTCTATCCAGATTACTGTTACTGTGTATTTCTAGGGTGAATGGTTTTTTAGACTGACATTTAAAATTCCTTATATGCTCACTCTAGTCATCACCAACTTGGGAACAATTTAAGAGCATCTTTATTGAAAAAACTATTTCATGGCATTCTCCGATGTCATAAAAACTAGACCATAACAGAGATTTTCAAACTTTGACCTTCAGGGAAGCCTCAACACCCCATACCATACACCATTTTCCTTCCTATTTTTCTCCTCCTGTCCCTGCCTTTTGCCCCAGTTCTTATATTTACCAGGGAGTTCCAATCAAGTTTCACTTGGGGGGGGGGGGTTTACATTACTAATTTAAATGTTTTTGAACAATCACTACTATAAATTACACTAGAAAAACTAAACAACAAATAAAAACCATATTAAGTTGGTTATAAACCAAGCATAGAAACACTTCATATTACAGAAAAAGTTATTTGTCTACTGTGTAAGTTCAGAAGCCTTTCACCAGAAAAAAATTAGTGAATATTAGATTTAATACTTTAACCTTTGTATTATCACTTGTGACCTAATAACTATAAAAGCTAGCAGTCTATTAGCTACAGAGGCGTTTATTATGAATTATGCAAAGTTAAGTTCAATGGCTCCAAGGGTTATGCAATCTCACCTATCACAGTGCTCACTGGGAGAAGTGGTGGCAGAGGTGGTGCTGGTGGAGCTCCAGAAGGAGGAGGGACAGATATGTTTTCTAATAAAATAGTTTATAATTCAGGTCAGAGTACAAGAAAAGAAAACTAAACATTCTGAAACGGCAAGAAAGTACAACGTATGGAAAGAAGAAAAAAGATACCCACGGGTAAAGCATGTTCAAATGACTAAGAATTTTACTAGGTTAAAACGGGCATTGAGTTTATATCTGCATTAACTATAAAATATACGTGCTTTTATAAGCAGCCTTTTCTCCTTTTCCAAAAATATACTTGAAAAGCCAGGAATTTCTTCCCTAACATTTTTCATTATCAGACTTACTTTTAAAAGGTACATTTTTTAACACTATTAAAAAAAACTCATTTCATTTACTAAAAACCAAGGGCTAATTTAACGCTATCCAAGTGTTTCTTTAATACTAAAAAGTAAAAACCCTTTTTCTATTTTAATCTTATTTTACATTCATTGCCTTTTACTGAAATATATACTGAATTCACATATAAATGTAGTAAAGTCACAGAACAAGCAAACACCAGAGTTGAGATACTAGCCTACAAAGCAATAGCAAAACTCTTTGAAACACAATTCACCTTTATAGACACTGATCCTTTGGCTGGAGTATCATACAATATTGGTCTGCTCTTGAAATAAATGCATTCTTGACTAGTGCTCAAGGCAAATAAACTTGGCCCTCCACTTCCATGGGTTCCTTATCTCGATATTCAGCCAACAGCAAATCGAAAATATTCAGGTCAAAAAAATGGATGGTTGCATCTCTAAGAATATACAGACTTTTTTCTTGTCATTACTTCCTAAACGATACTGCATAACAACTATTTACAGAGCATTTACATTGCATTAAGTATTAGAAATAATCTAGAGATTATTTAAAGTACATGAATGGATGTGTGCAGGTTATATGCAATTATCACTCCAGTTTTTATCAGGGACTTGAGCATCCTGGAACCAATCTCCCATTGATACAAAAGAATAAATATATTTATAAAGCAAAATGACCAAAAAGTTATTTAACAAAGCTATTTAATATGCACTAAGGAGAAACAGCTGACAAAATTCTAAAGACTGGGAAAACCAATCCCAAAATATTAAATTTATTAGTTTTTATTCTAGCAACAATCACAAATGTAATTAATAATTTTAACCAATGATTAAGCTATTTCAGTCTTCCATAATAAAGCTCATAAATATTAGCACATATTAAACATAGATTAATAAGTAACATACCTGGTCCAACAGTGGGTGGTGACGGTGTAGGCACAGCAATGGGAATGCCAATACTACTGCTTCCACTGTTCTCTCGACTTCCACTTCCTCCACTACTTCCACTGGAAAAGAAAGAAAGAAAAATTTGTGAAAAAAACTAATTCTAGAGACTAAAAAAAAATGTAATAATCAACCCAAGGCCACTCCTTTTATGATATACAGTCATCCCTCAGTATCCTCAGGAGATTGGTTCCAGGACCCTCCCCCCACATGCCAAAATCCATGACGCTCAAGTCTTCCAGTTAGGCCAGCAGAGCCTGCTGATAAGAAAAGTTGGTCCTCCATAACCACAGGTCCTGCATGCCACAAATACTGTATTTCCGACACAAGGTTGGTTGAATCTAGGGAGGTGGAAACCTGAAAACTTGTGAAATTTTTTAAATGCTTATCGCAAATCTAAACCCTAACGTTAACTCGAAGTGGTTTTTATGTTTCACTCTACTTCTCAATCTATCTGAAACCAACATAATGATCATATAGTACTCAGAATCATTTCTGTTGAGAAATTTACAGCCAACAAAATTTTACAGTACGAGTTGACAAGTGTTATTAAACCTTATGAAGAACAGTGAACAATGTAGATATCAACAGTTGTCACCAAGATCATAGGCATCAGAAAACAGAAACTAAAAATAGTATGAAAGACACTACAAAAGAGAATATATAAGAGGCTACAGAATTAAAAGGGTAATCAATTCCAGTCTGAAATTAATATGAAAACTTCCACTCATCTCAAAGAAAGGTGATGAAACAGGAAAATTTTCTGGAAAATAACCATAACAGCAAAAAAGTAGTGAAGTTTCCATGTGGGCATTCTGAAATAATTGCTGCTGATAAACTCCAACCAATTGTTTCCTATTTTACTTCTATGGAACTATTATCTTGTAGGCTGTAAGACTTGGCACTATCTAGTTGTTTCTAGTAAGGTATAAGATCTTGCACAATCCAGTTGTTTCAGTAATGTGTGTATATACATACAACTGTGAAAACATACATGTGTTCAAATATAGCCTTGCATATTATGTTTTAAAATCAACATCATTTGCTTGATGAGCCCAGAAACTCAACAGAGCAAAGATTTGCAACACCTGGAAAATATTTTTCTTCTTTCTCCAGTATGATCACTCTATAATCAGATTATTATCACATGTTAATGGAAGAAAAAAAATAACTTATATAACAAAAATAGCTTAGATGTGAAGCCTTCCCTAACTCCCTCAATCTAGGTGATCAATACACAGCAATTGTGCCATCATTGCATCATAGATGCATGAATATTTTCATACTTATTCTTGTCTATAACTATTGATTTATGTGTCTTTCTTCTAACACAGAGGTTGACAAATTATGGCCTGTGGGCTGAAACTGGTCCACTGCCTGATGTTTACAACCTGTGAGCTAAGAATATTTTTAAATGTTAAAAAAAAAAAAATCAAGCTGAAAGTAAGTAGCTCATGCTGCAATCCCAGCACTTTGGGAGGCAGAGGCTAGAGGACTATCCACGACCAGGGTTTTGAGACCAGTATGGGCAACTTAGCAAGACCTCATCTCTACAATAAATCAAAAATTAGTCGAGCATGATGGCGCACACCTGTGGTTCCAGCTACTTGGACGGCTGAGGTAGAAGAATCACCTGAACCCAGTAGGTGAGGCTGTAGTGGCTGTGAGCATGCCACTGCACTGTAGCCTGGGCAACAGAGTGAAACCCTGACTCAAAAAAAAAAAAAAATCAAAAGAAGAATACTACTTTCTAACACATTAAAATTATATGAAATTCAAATTTCAGTGCCATAAATAAAGTTTTACTGGAACACAGCCATGCTCATTCATTTACGTATTGTCTATGGCTGCTTTTCTGCTAAAATGATAAAACTGAGCAATTGCAGCAGAAAACATATGGCCCCCAAATCCTAAAATACTGACAACTTGGCCCTTTACAGAAAAAGTTTATTGATCTCTCTTTTAATAGAATGGGTCCCTGAAAAAAAAAAGAACTATATCTTGTTGGTATATGACTAATATCTAATTTAATAACTCTTAGTAAATGCTTGTTGAGTGTGATTAAACTATCAATGCTTCCATTATAGAGGAAGCCATACTTTAATCCAGTAATTCAATAACAAACATAAAAAGAGCACCATTTGGATCCTCAATGAATTTAATTTGATATAGTTTATCTGCAGATATCAACTTAACAATTTATTTACTAATAGTGGCAACAGCAATAAATACCAATTACCCTATTTAGTTGAATTCTCATAAATAATTTTGTTAAGTTATCTCTAATTTAGCAACCTAAAAATCAAAGCAGAGCAGTTCTTTGTCTAAGTAATTAAGTGAGATAAAGAATAAAACAAATTAAATCATATAATAAATTTACCTGGATTTATAAAAGTATTCAGACATTGAAGTGGCTACTTTTGAGGGAAAGAAGGATGAGGCAATAATTGGGAAAGAGCATGACGGGGACTTCTGAGTTGCTGGTAGTTTTCCATTTTCTGATCTGGGTGATAGTTACATGAGTATGTATCTATCCATCACTTAATAAAGTGTATGCTTTTCTGAATGTGTGTTAAAAACCCACTGGGTAGCTGATTTTTAGGACTTTTTTTTTTTTTTAAAACTGAGTTCACCGTCTCACTCTGTCACCCCAACTGGAGGACACAGCCTTGACATCTTGGAATTAACTGATCCTCCTGCATCAACCTCCCAAATAGCTGGTACTACAGGCACATGCCACCACACCCAGCTAATTTTTGTATTTTTTGGAAAGACGAGGTCTCACTATTTGCCCAGGCTGGTCTTGAACTCCTGGGCTCAAGCAATCCTCCTGCCCTGGCCTCCCAGAATACTAGAATTACAGGCATGAGCCATCATGCCCGGTCCTAAGAACATTTTAAAATAATATATACAATAACGTATTCTAGTATATTAACTCTCTTAAGAAAGTCTTCCTTGGATTAAAGCTAAATCTTCTTTCTTCCAATCCCTCAAAGTGTAAATCATGGTGTGTAATTTCTATGACATTTAATCTTTTCTCCAAAGTATTTAAGAAAAGTTGTCTTGCACATTTTTTTTTTTTTTTTTTTTTTGAGTTGGAGTCTCACTCTGTCGCCCAGACTGGAGTGCAGTGGCCGCTCCCGGCCACCGCAGCCTCGACCTGCTGGGCTCCGGTGATCCTTCCGCCTCAGCCTTCCAAGTAGCCGGAGTTACAGGCGCATGCTACCACGCCCGGCTAATTTTTTTGATTTATTGTAGAGATGAGGTTTCACTTGCCCAGGCAAATCTCGAACCCGCGGACTCAGGCAATCCACTCACCTCAGCCTCCCAAGGCGCAGGATTACAGGCTGAGCCACCAAGCCCGGCTTGTCTTGCACATTTTTAAAAGACCATTTAAAAACATTTTTTTGTTGTCATTGTTCTTTTTTGAAACAGGGTCTCGCTCTGTCACCCAGGTTGGAGTGCAATGGCATGATCATAGCTCACTGCAGCCTCACTGTAGCCTGGGCTCTAGCAATCTCATACTTCAGCCTCTTGAGTAGCTGAAACTACTCAGATAATTTTAACACCAGATAATTTTTTTTTTTTTTTTTTTTTTTAAATGGGGCCTTGCTATACTGTCCAGGCTGGTCTGAAACTCCTGACCTTGGGCAACCCTCACGCCTCAGCCTCACAAAGTGCTAGGATTACAAGCCTAAGCCACCACACCTGGCCCATCTTAAAACATTCTTTAGCCTGATCCAAATATATATCTGTACCTTTGTCAAAAGAAGGAAACACAAACAATTCATTAACAATATAAAGAAATATTTTAAAAATCTAAATGTAAAAATAAACCCAGAAGTTATGACACAAATTTACAGAAACATATATTATCCCCCCAACATTTACATTGGTATTAGCATTAGAGTAGCACTTCACCTTTACTCCACACCTTTATAAGAACTTGTCACCATTCAATAAAATCCATGCTCAGATGTTCAAATGCTCAACCTGACAGGTTTACCTGTGTGTCCTTGGTCTCTGATTTAAAGAAGCTGTTCTGCCTGGACTGTGCTGACTTCCAAGCCTAGCAGGACTTGTCATGTAGTCATTAGGAACTGTTGGGGGTTTAACAGGTTCCAGGGTTTTATAAGGAGTATTTCGTCTAAAGAAGTGAAGAAAGGAATAATAAGAAAGATAAAATAATATTCCCCCCCCCCAAATTTGTGATTGTCCCTTTATGACCAAGCATACCAGAATTTTAGAAAGATTTTTTAATAAATAAAGTTTGTAATTTCAAAACAATTCTTAATTGGGGCATATGAATTTTACTACTTCAACATGAAAACTAAAACTTCTTACCATTTCTTAGGAAAACCATAGGAAAGGGTAATTTAAAGTTCTAACCTTCTTTCTAAAAATAATGATTAAAATTTTTTAAATGCACAATAATATCAAACTTTGAGATGTACCTTATTTCCAGTTCAGTCACCCATAAACCACTGTCTTTTATAAAGAAAGCTAAATTTCTTTACACAGGAAGCCACATATTTATTCCCAACTCAATATAGAAATAGAAATAGACATACAGATCCTACTTGTAGCATCATTAATTGCTCAATGAATAATTTTTACTTTTCTGTTTAACGACTTCATGCTTTTTTCAGGGACATATTTAAAGAATGAAAAGGAAAACTAAAATCTTCTTAAAAAGTGGATTATTGAACAACTTCTCCACTAAAAACAAGAAATCTAACAGAATAGTTCCTGTTGTGAACAAGAAGAACTGTAATGTCTTGACAAGTATTCAATGTATTTAGTACACTGAGAATGGGGAAGAATGAAGCCACAAGTAGGTTACCTTTTCTACTTCAACAACTGGCCTTCACAAAGCTACTCTATTATGAAGGAGCCTAAAATTTCCAGCAGAAGCACAGTAGAAGTACTCCAGGTAAAGAAGCTCCTAAGTCTCAGGCGCCATTGTATAGGGAAAAGAGAAGAGCTGCAGACTACAAAGCCAAACCACACAAAGTAGA
Organism: Tarsius wallacei; assembly: GCA_963574415.1. Classification (NCBI taxonomy): domain Eukaryota; kingdom Metazoa; phylum Chordata; class Mammalia; order Primates; family Tarsiidae; genus Tarsius; species Tarsius wallacei. Next base: position 15,270 of record CAUYQG010220989.1, read on the forward strand.
CCATTTAGTCAAAGTTTGGTCATATAAATAAAATACTGTGACTATATGAGAAGATACATGTGGAATCCTGTGGTCATTCCACTTAAAACAAACAAGTCAAATTTACATTTTAAAAATTAATAGAGAACAAAAATTTTTTAAATGCCATTTACACATATACAAAAACATTTCTAGTATAGACTTCTATAGGAAATATTATAAAGTAGGCAGAAATCCATTTTGGATTCTGTTCAGGGAAGTGAGAATTAAAATGAATCTGTAAAAGGAGGTGTCACACAGACAGGGTCCTGTGGCAAGGATCCACTTAAGTCACAAAAACATCATTTCCTTTACCATACAAATTCTTTTCTAAAATGCAGTTGAATTCTTACCCCAATGTTCCCCGGCCTGACATGGGAGGACTTGGTGGTTTCTGAGTAGGAGGATTTGTTCTCGACAGTGTGCCAGTTCTTGCAGGCTGGTTATTTCCATGCTAAAATATGGGGGGGAAAGCTTTTATTTTTATATCAAATTGTTCTCTTGGTGCTTTAACACCATGTATTATTTTTTTTAATATCAGAATGTGAAATAAGGATTCCCAGACAATTTTAATAAAGACTTTGGTACTACATCTTAAAAAGTCAAGGAACCACTTACACTTGATTTTTCCTATTATTTTGTGTCACTCATATTTATGGCAAAATACAGATGAGATTATTAGATTTTATATATTAACTTTAAACATTTTCACTGAGATCAAACTTATCTGCAAACACTGAGTTTCCTAAAATTTTTGAAATATGAGCAAAAATATAAGCTATAGATTTTGCTGTCAATTTGCTAAAATACCCAACTGAAAATCACCTTTTTCCTAACAACTCAGTAGCAAAGTCACACGTGATGTCTGGGAAACCTCCTAATTGTAAGTCAACGAAAGCAAGGCAACTATTGAAAAATGAGCAAAGCAATAATGTTAGCAAAATTAATGTTCCTATATAAATGTAGATGTCAATATATCTTGGATATATTAACACAGCCAAGCTAAGTGTTGCTGATTTGACTGAATTTGAGTTGATTTAATCTACATAAATCCTACAGGGAAAAGCAGACAGACATAAGAAGAGTTTTCAAATTTTAGTGGCTCTGCAGTCTCTATCAATATAGAGGGAATACTGTGGATCAAATGATAAGTAATGTCTCTTACCTTGGCTTTTAGCCACTTTACGTTGGCAATAAAAGGGGGGGAAAAAGTAGAAATTAATGCTAGATAAGTTATATCTGATAGGACAGGTTTGCATTTACAGTTAATCAATTCATGTTAATAAGCTTGTATCCAGCCCCATTTCAAATATTTTGCAAAGCAAAAGATATCCTTAAGTACTGGGGAAACACTCATGTGCTTCACATATTTTTCAAAATATATTCATAAGGAAACCACCACTTAATTATGCCAATTTCACGTATGCCCAACGATTTCTTAGGTCAACAGTTTATCCCACAGAACCAATACAACTGAATCACAGATGATTAAAAAAGACTTTCATTTAAATACAAACACTATAACATATTAGATGTAAAGCTATTTTAACACATCAGCGTACAAGACCTAATACTTTATTGAATGATAAATGCCTGGGTATTCATTACTTGAATGGTAGAATAGCATTATTTTTTTAAAAGTGATAAACTGCAAATGTTAAAATTCAAAAACACAGCTTTCTTCCAAAATCAAAAAAGGACCTAGCTTCTTGGGGTTTAAAAATGAAATTACTGACCAGGCCCGAGTGGCTCAAGGCTTTAGTCCCAACACTCTGGAATGCCAAGGCAAGAGGATCGCTTGAGCCCAGGAGTTCTGAAACCAGCCTAGGCAGCATTGCAAGATCTCATCTCTACAAAAAAAAATCAAAAAATTAGCCAGGTATAGTGGCATGTACCTGTAATCCCAGCTACTCAGGAAGCTGAGGCGGACAGAGCCCCTGAGACCAGGAGGTCAAGGCTGCAGTGAGCCAAGATCATGCCACTGCACTCCAGCCTGGGCGACAGAGTGAGACTTCGACTTCAAAAAAAAAAAAAAAGAAAGAAAGAAATCATCAGCCGGGTACAGTGAAAGGCCTAGGTGGAAGGATCGTTTGAGCCCAGGTATTCAAGGATAGCTTGAACAACATAGCAAGATTCTGTCTCTTAAAAAACAAAAATTTAAAAAACAAAACAAAAACATAAATTCACCATGCACAGTAATGGCTTAGCCAGATTCTAACTAAGGAATAAGCAAGCAGGGTCTGGAAAACCTTCTTCTTTCTAGCTTATAAATGCAAATCCTAAACAGGCCAACACTAGTTGGAAGATATAGGTAGTTTTAGCTCTAAGTTTTCATCTGGAACAGTTTAGCCAAAATCCAAAATTGAAGAAACGCTGCTTTGATCCTAAAAGCTACTTCATGATCGATGACTACCCTGCACACATGAAACAATGCACACCATCCTAAAGCATTACAACTTTTACTATACCATTAAGAAAAAACTATCTTCAGGTTTTAGAGTTTAACTTTTTATAGATTTGGAGAGTTTCAAGTTCTTTCCATAACATCTGCCATTCTCAGTATGTACTACAATTTTTCAGGTGACCACAAAGGCAACATTACGGGAAATCATACAAAGGAGGAATTCACTTTCTCTTTAATACACTCTCATTTGTAGAAACTATATCAGAAATTTGATATTCTTTAATGTTTGTTTAAAATAATATTGCTCATTTTTATCTGAAAATAATATCTGGAACCCTACCTAAACACTACATTTCACCCTAGATTTAGAAAATTAAATTTGAGTAACATTATTAGGCTCCATGAAGAGAAAATATACTAATGTATATCTTATTGTATTACAGTATATGTATATACTTATTATAGTACATTAATATACTGATATATATCTTATAATAAAGTATGTAAATTAAATACACTAAACACCACCCTAAAATAATAGAAAATATTCTAAACATGCCCACACATCTTCCCTCATTTGTTGTTTCAAGAAAACAAAAAAAATTAGCATTCAAGTATACGCTGGTTTCAAATGAAAGAATAAAGATAATTAGATTGGGAATAAAAACTCAACTTGAACTCCATGTTACTATGCAATGGTGTAACCGTTAGCCTCTCTCAGCCTTTTCTATTAAGTGGTGCAGCAGCACCAGTCAGATCAATCAGCAAAGATGTTTACTATGCCAAATAATGTTTGGCATAGTAAACAAGACTCCAGTTGACTCCTTAAAAATTGTTTTAAAAATTGTGAAGACCAAAAACAAAGTCAAATAATAGTCCTCTTAGAAAGGGACTACCACATTCCAAAGGAATAGTTAGTTTATTCAAGCAGAGATGGCTAAAGAATTTAGATCACTCTAGAAGCTTACAAAATGGCCCACAAATACCAAAAAATTGACAGATTATAGGAATTCTTCAAGATCAGTTAGTTCTGCCATCCTTAGAAATGAACACGGGCAACAAATAATCTCTTTTCTAAAAGCCTGTGGTGTGTTGGGGGTTTTGGGGGGGAGGAGTACAGATATACAAAACAAAATTACATACAATTTTCATTTTTTTAAGTAACTTGCTGGATTTATATATGCACACATACAGGTACATGAGTATACAAACACATACATATATTTAGGAATAAAAGTATTTATAAATTATTTTTCTGAACCAATTTTGGACAACATATAGTTTTTATTTTTAAACATTTTTATCTTTAAATAAATAGAGATGAAAGCAGGACATCGCATTCACAACACAATTTTATAATACTAGTTTAAGATTTAAATGGCTTATTTAATGAATAACCATTTTAAGTTTTAATATCTTTTTTAATACAGCTGCAAGTAAATTCTGCCCCAAGCTTAGTAAAATAAATAACTAATATTAAATATTCTGTGAAAAACATAATACCAGCTGCTAAAGAGAATCTATTAATTAAGAAAATTATCTTTATCACCATATTTCCTTCCTATCCAAAATACTTATTGGATATAAAAATCAGTTCAAGTTAATGCAATATAAAATGCTTACCTTGACACCATGGCCCACATCATCCAGAACTGTGTAGTCAATTGGTTTCCGAATATACCTTACAGGGCGCTCCATGTTTGCAGGTGCTATTATTTTATGAGTTCTTGATGTATTCTTATTTGTTGTTAAAATACCAATCTCTCTTCGAGCCACTTTCTCTTTATGAATATCCACAGTCTATATTTTAAATTTGAACAAAGCAAGAAAACATTATTTGGCATAGTAAATTATATGACACTCATATATATTGGACCATATATAGGCTGGACTATAAGACTACACCACATGTCTATGTTCCAGTGGATACTATATCTTTCTCTTCAAAATCAAGCAAATCATACAAGGCTAAAAGTAGGGAATATTTAAAGGAGATTAAAAGCACCAACTAATTTAATGTATTTGATTCTAAAACAATTCTCAGTTTTCTTTCCTAAAGACTTGGTACGTGTAGAAGGGGAGAGGAGTCTTGCTTTTTAGTAGCTTACACTTTAGTTATTCATTGGGACCCCAGACAAAAAAAAAAAAAAAAAAAATCAGTAATTACAACACAATGAGATAAGTGCTATAATGACACACACACAGTTTATTTGAAATTATTATAATGGTGTTGACAGCAAAACAACTAACTAGATTGAACAGGGTTCACTTAAAGCCTTTACAGAAAAGGCAGATTTTAATGGATGAATAGGGATACAAGAGGCAGATATGGAAATTATTAATGACAGAAAAGAATAACATGCTACAGACAAAAGGATAAGAAAAAGTGACAAGAGCAGCTGTTATAAACTGTCAACAAGTAGTCTACACACCTGCTTGGTGCAGCCTACCTAGTACTGGCCTATGAGTTTTTTTAATTTTTTTTTTGAGCCAGAGTCTCACTCTGTCACTCAGGCTAGAGTGCAGTAGCATGATCACAGCTCACTGCAGACTCAACCTCCTGGGTGCAGGCCACCCTTCCGCCTCAGTCTCCCAAGTAGCTAGACTACAGGCATGCATCACCACACCTGGCTAAATTTTTTGTTTTTTGTAGAGATGAGGTCTCACTATGTTATGCAATCTGGTCTTGAGCTCCTGTGCTCAAGCAATCCTCCTGCCTCAGCCTCCCAAAGTGCTGGGATTACAAGTATGAGCAACCACATCTGGCCAAAAATATATTTTAAAATTTAGTTGCCAATATTTTAAAACTGAATAGTAGTCGAGCTGGGCATGGTGGCTTACACCTATGATCTCAGCACTTTGGGATCAACTCAAAAAAAGAAATAAATGAAATAAATAAAACTGGGTAGTAGTCAGCATATGAGAAATAATTGCACAACTGCTCAACAACTTAAGCTTTGTCCTAACAGTAATGGGAAAGCAATGACAGATTTGAGTGACATGATCATATCTGCATTTTAAGAAGATTCCTCTAGAAGAGACACTGAGAACAGAAAGAACAAGACTACAGGCAGTGAAACCAGATAGGAGGCAATTATGGCAGTTCTGTCTTATTTCACCAGAATTTTTTAATTGATTGGGAAAATGCTATACCAACTCCAAAATAAAGTGAAAGGAGACACCTCCTCCATGAGTATCTAGCACTTTTGCACATCTTGTGAGAAGCGGCACTAATGCCCTTTGTTCTGGATGTTTATTATAGAGTACTGTTTATATAGTAAACAGCCTTAGAAAAAAACATAGTTGTCTCCTTGGAAAGCAAAAAGAAATTTACTGTCCAATATTACAGAGATAATGCAACCGTCCAGTGCAAAGGTTAGAAAGCTTTTCTGTACACTAAAAAAAATCTAGTCCCTAAACTGAGAGTCCCTTTCCTCTAATGCACCCAACTATGGTTGCAGGCATTATTTGGCTCTCTCTGTAGTACCTGGGGAAACTGGATCTCAGTTATCTGGCACAAATGACCGACACTCTGACTACTGCTACTGTCATAAGTAAGGATGTCCTCTGTTTCTGTTCCACGAATCTCATGAATCCATGAAATTGCAGTAGGATAACTTGTTAGCTTGTAAAGGTAAAATCTCAGGCCCTTCACAAATGCTGACAGATTTGGCAACGATCAGTTTTGGAAAAAGCCTTCTAGAAACGGAAGGAAAGGCCAGTTAACAGGGATTGAGAAAAGTCTCTACGTATCACTAATGAACATGTTGACCAAATTATATGGCCAACTAGGCCATGAATGGTCCTCCACGCTATTGCCTGTTAATGAGACTGAATTAAAGAGGAAGTTTCAGGCTTAATACCAGGAAATAGGTACATTCAAAGACAACAGCCTGAATGATGCCCTGATTATTGCCAACTCTCCTCCAGATGGAAAGACTTTCTCATCAAGCTGACAGCCTCAGAAGGTCTGCTCCATGAACAACTAGTACCAAGATTTGTCTGTTGGAGGGAGGGGGAGCACATAAGGTTCTGATCCCTATTGGACAACAGTTAGAGACAAGCATCTACACTGAGTGTGAAAGGAGGAAAACATGCAACCATCGTGGGCAGAACCAGGCCAATCTTTAGAACTTTGGCTAGTTTGCTTGGAAGACGAGGGGCATGAAATTACATTGCTCAGGCACGTAATGCTTGTTGAAGAATGGCAACAGCTGACTATCTTACTGCTCAGCTCCTCCTGCAATCTATTTTGTTAACATTCAATCCTGAAATGACAGTAAAAGGTATCAGCATTTTTTGGTAGCAGGTCCTGTCTGCTATAAGAAACCTTGGAATTCTTGTGGAAATTTCCCTTAGACAAACTCCCTTGGCCACCAATCAGTCTGCAGGCTTTTATTGTACTGGTTTGGCTTTAAAATGATGAAGGTGACTGGAGAATCAGAAACCAGCCCACTGAATCTAGATAATTCTTGCTGTTAGCCCTGCAGTCTTAGAATTTAAGACATGTTATCTTGACAACGGAGCTGCAAATAACCCACATTAATGTGGACTCATAAAAAAAGATGATAACACTGAGCAGATCAAGCCCATGTCAGCCAAAGGGTTACAAAACCCATTGCCTCGGCCAGAAAGCAATGTGGTGATAGCTGTTGAATCAAGATGTTCTCAAACAGATATGGATGATATCCACAATGATGACTTTGCCACAGAATAGAGGGCTTGGGGTGGACCTCAAACACTGCAGGTAAACAAAATAAATGCCCCGTTTACTGGTACAGAGTTGCTCTTTCCCAGGTTCCTCCACAGTTCAACCTCAACTGCTTTAAAGAAAAAGATGATTAGTGGTGGGGCCAAGTTCTCCAAATTCCCAAAGAAGGTCGAAAAAAAACACACCTGGGCAAGCTAGGTAATTCTGGGGAGAGGACAAACTCAAAATCTTATGGCTGGCTCTACTGGATACAGAAGCCCGGTCACATTCATACCTGTCCCTGTGCTTTGGGGTAGGGTTCACGGGGCGGGGGGGGAGAAGCTAATGTAAACTTTTGGGTGAGTCTTTTTTGTACCATCCAATGAACTACTGTCATGGCTTCCACTGCTGAGTGTATAATTAGTATTAATATTTTACATGCCTATACTGTGAATGCTCATAAGTTCCAGAGAAGATTATGCCCACTGGGAAGAGCTCTGTAGAAAGGCACTAGTAGCTTTAGAGCCCTACAATCCTTATGACCCTTTGAGCAAAAGTATCTGTGCAGAGATGATTTTACTGACCACAGCCTCCGGCAAAAGGAGTAGCCTCCTATGGAGATGCCTCTTCAGTTTCGATGTAATGCCTCCCTGACACAGCTGCTAGGTATACCTCTTCTGAAAAGATTCCCATCTGAGAATAGGTTGACTCAAACACAATGACTAGCCCAACTAGCCTCTCTCATCACATGGATGTGGTATATTCAAGAATACAACCAGCCTGTGGCATCTCAACTTTACATTAAAAAAAAAAAAAGTAGCAGCTATCTCTTTGGGAAAGTATGATGTTCCATTCTGAAACTTAAACCAAAGCTGCTAGCTCAGTGAGGCCCCTGACTCACAGAGGTTCCCCCCTAAATGCCTCGGCCTGGTTCACTGATAATTCAACTAAGCTGAAACCTCCTATAGTGTCCAGTGGGCTGCTGCACAGAACCTCAGTGATGCCTACCTAGAACTGAAAATGGGTGTGGCTGCCCTGTTCTATGGGCAGAACTCAAGGACCTTCTCACAGATCTGGCCAATATGCCCCTTGAAAACCTTGTATATGTTTACGGACTCAAGCATTACCAATAGCATGTTTGTTCTGCCACTTGGAAAACTACAAGATGACATATTAAAGACTGTCCATAAACTGTAGAGATTAATTGTAGTTGCTGATCAAACTATCTGGGTCACCGATATAGATGTTCATGGTAAGGACCCACTTGATGAGACCAATTGGAACCAAGCTTGCACTGCTCAGACTGCTACTACTGGTGCTAAATCCAGTATCATGCCAACCACAGCAACACTTCTATCATTATAGAGTAAACACAAAGCAAAGGATTTGATGATCCTGATGCAAAGGGTATCGCCTCATCTCAGGTTTGTGGGTCTTAGAATAAGACCCGTCTCTCGGCCTTAGTGCCATCTTCTTAGAAACCTCCGTGCCATGAGAGCTAAGTGGAGGAAGAAGCCAATGCGCAGGCTAAAGTGCAAAAGAAGAAAGATGAGGCAGAGGCACCCGTGGAAGCCACAGAAGCAGAAACATGAAATGCCAGAGGCTTGGGACGCTGGTACAAGTTGTCAGACTGCATGCTAACTTGCCTCTCAAGGAATCTAGAAATCCACGCCATCCAATTGTCAAGACAACCTCTGAGAGACCCACCTTGCTCATCACACCAAAACAGTCCCTGCTGGTCCTTTGCACTAGACCTGTGATACTCTTGACTAGTTCTGTGTTGAGTTGTGGCCGAGTGTAACAAGTGTACAATAAATCACCTCTTTTGTTGTCTTAGCTGAGGAATCAAAAAAGAAAAAAGAAAAAGACCCACTGTCTCACAGTGAGAGAGACAACATCACATGCTACTGGCAGATTGACTATACCAGACCTCTGACACTCCTCTTCAGGTTATCAGTGGTGCCTCATTGTTGATGACACTTTTACAGGGTCTGGTATTGCTACTCCTGTCCAATAAGTAGGCTCCAGCCACACTATTGTGGCCCTTGACATTAATCTGTGTCCTGTTTTTAACTTTGCACACCATTTGCAATATGACGATGGTGTGCTTTTTATTACAAAAGTCACTCAACAATGAGCTAGGTATTTGGCAATCTACCATCTGCAAGTGTCTTGTATTGCCTCAAAAATCAACTAAAAAACCTCAACAACAAAAAAGAAACAACCTGATTCAAAAATGAACAAAAAGCCTGAATGGACATTTCTCCAAAGAAGATATGCATATAGCCAATAAGCACACAAAAAGATGATCAAAGTCACTTATCATTACAGAAATGTCAATCAAAACCACAATGAGATACAACCTCATCTTCAAAAGGATGGTTTCTATTTAAAAAAAAAACAAAAAAGCCAACAAACCAGAAAATGACAAGTATTATTGGTGAGGATGTGGAGAAACTGGAGCCCTTGTACACTGTTGGTGAGAATGTAAAAGGTACAGCTGCAATGAAAAACAGTATGGTGATTCCTCAAAAGGTTAAAAAAAAAAAGGAGCTGGGCAAGGTGGCTCACATCTATAATCCCAGCACTTTGAGAGGTGGAGGCGAGAGGACTGTCTGAGTCCAGGGGTTCGAGACCAGACTGGAAAACTTGGTGAGACCTTGTCTCCACAATAAATCAAAAAATTAGCCAGGCGTGGTAGCACACACCTGTGGTTCCAGCTACTTGGAAGGCTGAAGCCAAAAGATCGCCTGAGCCCAGCAGGTCGAGGTTGCGGTGGCCGTGAGTGTGCCACTGCACTCCAGCCTGGGTGACAGAGTGAGACTCCATCTCAAAAAAAAAAAAAAATAGAATTACCATATTATCCCGTGATTCCAATTCTGGGTACACACCAAAAGAATTGCAAGCAGGGTCAAAGACCAACATTATTCACAACAGCTAAACAACAGAACTAACAGATGAATGAAAAAAATCTCATGTCAGCCAAAGTTTTTATCTGGAAGTTTTGAGAAGGTTGTGTCATGATTTGCGGAAGAAACATCCCAAGTTGTGGCAAACAAGTGACTGGTTCTTCCACCATAACAATATACCTGCTCACACTGGCGCTGAGTGTTAAGCAGTTTTTGACCCAAAAAACCAGTATGACCCCTGTGCCCACCCTCCCTATTCACCCTATCTTGCCCCAAGCGGCTATTTTTTTGTTTGTTTCCCAGATGATAAAAGTCCTCAAAGGGAAACACTTTGGCATGTGGAAGAGGTGAAACAAACAAACAAAAAAAGGCAAAAACACTAAATGACATCAAAACTGACAAATTCAAAAATTGTTTTTGAACAGTGGAAAAAGCATCTCTATAAGTGTATTGTATCAAAGGGAAAGTACTTTGTTTTTTGTTTTGTTTTTTGAGTTGGAGTCTCACTCTGTCACCCAGACTGGAGCGTAGTGGCCGCTCCCAGCCACTGCAGCCTCGACCTGCTGGGCTCCAGCGATCCTTCCGCCTCAGCCTTCCAAGTAGCTGGAACTACAGGCGTGTGCTACCACGCCTGGCTAATTTTTGATTTATTGTAGAGATGAGGTCTCGCCAAGTTGCCCAGGCGGGTTTTGAACCCATAGGCTCAGGCAATCCACTCACCTCAGCCTCCCAAAGCGCGGGATGACAGGCTGAGCCACCGAGCCCGGCTACGGAAAGTACTTTGAAGGTGACTGAAGCTTAAACATGAAAGAATAAATATACAATTTTTTATAAATAAATTTCAGAATTTTTGGGTCCCCCTCATATTCAGCCTTAAGAAGGAAGGAAATTATGACTACGCTACAATACAGCATAGTTGAGGACATTATGCTGAGTGAAATAAGTCAGTCATAAAAAGACAAATACTGTGTAATCCCACTTATATGTGGTACCCAGAGCTATCCAATTCATGGAAATAGAAAGCTAAGAGACAGTGGTTGCCTGGGGGTAGAGGGAGAAGACAAAGGAAACCTGTTGTTGAATGCGTATAGAGTTCCAGTTCTGTAAGATGAAGAGTCCTAGGAATTGGTTGCACAACACTGTGATTCTACTTAACACTACTGAGCTATACACTTAAAAATTGGTCACTGAACGTGGCTCTCTCCAGAAAGAGAACTCCTGTTGGCCACTTGGAATTCCATCCTGGCCAAGAAGAGATGTTCCCTTGTGGGTTCTTGAAACTACTGTTTTCACAATGAAACAATTCATATCTTCTGACAACCTCCTACCTTGGAAATTCTGAGGATTATCTGATATAGAATCATTGATGTTACAAAATGTAAAAGAGTCATAATTTTTTTTTAGAATGCCTCTATACATCTTTTAAACTCCTTCCTCTTCTAATAGATCCACCACAAGTTTAACTAGTATAAATTTTAACTAAATTCTGCTTGACAAAGAATTAAGTTTAGGAATCTATAACTCCACAGACAGGAAGATATTGAGATTTCATTGGAAAGTGAAAAAGATAGGCCAACACTCACCTTTGGATTGCTTCTACCTTCCTGAGAGGGTACTCAATCTCTGGCTCCTTTGCAAAGTCATTTTATGGATGCAATGTCTCCAGGTTTAGTACCAGGCGCTTTCCTCTCCTGCCAAACTCATTCATATTTAGGCTTCAATTACCACTTATACACACATAAACTTTTCCTTTTTTTGAGTTGAAGTCTCACTCTGTCAACCAGGCTGGAGTGCAGTGGCACGCTCATGGCCACCGCAGCTTTGACCTGCTGGGCTCTGGCGATTCTTCTGCCTCAGTCTTCCAAGTAGCTGGAACTACAGTCGCACACCACCATGCCCAACTAATTTTTTGATTTATTGTAAAGACAAGGTCTCATCAAGTTGCCCAGACTGGTCTCGAAGCCCTGAACTCAAGCAATCCTCTCGCCTCAGCCTCCCAAAGTGCTGAGATTATAGCCTTGAGCCACTACGCCCAGCCAACTTTTCTATATCCATTCAAAACTTCTCTGAACTGCAGAGTCATACATAAAACTGACATTCCTCTCATATATTTCAATGGTACCTCAAAGTGAATATGCAAAATCAAACACATATTCTACTCAACTCTCTTTCAATGTCCCTACTTCAAAGTTATATGTCAGACATTTAGCATTTACTTCATATCCAATATCACTAAATCTTGTCATATTTACCTTTAAATACCAGAAATCTATTTCCTTCTGTTTCCAACACTTTAATCCTAGTCAATCTACTATCATCTCTCACCTTGGCTATTTCAACAGCCTTCTAATTGGTCTACTTACATCCAGTCTGGCCTTCTCCCAATCTGCTTTTTTTTCTATGGTGTAACCATGGTGATCTTTACCAAAAAAATAAACTTGAGAAAACAAAATGAAAAAAATGCGTATATCTCACTTGCTTAAACTTATTAAAAGTGCATCCCATGTGGTTCCCCATCTTCCGGGGAAAAATAAATTCAAAATGGCTCAAGTAGACCCTAATTCTTCTCAAACATAATGGAGTCCACAACTCTTCTTAAAATCATCTTTTTCTCACCCCTCCTACTTCCCTCACACACTGAAGAACTACTCAGAGCACTATTTGAAATTACTTGAAAAATTTTACTCTGGTCTACTCCCTCTCCATTCTCTCGATTCTGACTAAAGTCCAAATCACAACCCGTCCAGCAACACTCAACCCCTCCATCTGGCAGGGTGAGCAAATAAAGCAGGTTGGAGGAGGGGAACAAGTTTGGAACATTCGTATAACAACAGCATGCATATGTTCACCAGGCTGGAGGTAGCGTTTTTTCAGAGAGACTAATTCTTTTTCATACTTGAATTCCCTAACTTTCACATTTTTTCCTTCATCTTGAGACAGCAAAAGAAACCGTTTGATATAAAGAAAATTTGTTTTTAGACTTAGCATACTAGAAACAAAAATCAGAGTTAGAGTTACTCTACTTGACAAGGAGAAGGCCCAGGTGACTATCCTATGGCAGCAACCTTTAGACTCACTGGTTTAAAAAGAGGGAAACACACACACAACACACACACACACACACACACACTCGAAATCGGAAAACTTAGGTTTAAATACTGGTTCTTTCACTTATCAGTTGTGAAATTTTATACAAATCTTAATTCACTAAGATTCCATTTTACTTATAATAATGGAAATAGGATAATATTAGAATCTTGATGCAAAAAAGTACTAAAAATTTTAAATACAAATCTTATTATCGAACTATCCAAACTGCAACAGTACAATTAAGATAAAGCAAGTGTTAGTATGAAAACATGGGTGCACCGTATTATGTATTCAAAATAAAATGAATGTGAATTATGTTTAAATCTCCAGTTTTACCACTAACAACAAGATTTTGAAACTCCTCAGAGGCAGTCTATGAAGCACTAAGGTTCTGGCAGATTGAAATTCAATGATTCCAGGGTAAACAAGTCCTAAAGGCTAAAATTCATTTGAAAAAAGAAAATGGATCTTAAAGATGTGGATATCAGAAGTGCCAACTAGAGAAAAGACAGAAACCACAGAGAAGTTCTCATAAATGAAGACTAATGAGTCATAGCACCTGAGGCAGAAGTAACCAAGTCAAAACAGTATTTAAGACAAATCTAGAAGTAATAGAACGAACATGTTCAGGGGGATCACCTGTTAAAGCATGAGTACATTTTTGAAGACCTTATATAATTTAAAGCTCACAAAATTCAATAACTAAGTTTAACAAAGGACTGTGTTTTCGTTTACTAGCTAAACATCAAATGACAATAAAATACATAGTTTAACAATTCCCTTGTCCAGTTTTGAAATTATGCAACGGTTCACAAAATTTTAATTTAAAGGAAGTCTTGATGTTTTAAAAATAATTTTCTGGATGTTAATATTTTATATTGTATTTTTAGCACATACAATGCAATTACACTAAAATGCTACAATGGGTTGGTAAAAAAGATAGTTGCAGTAGTCTATAAGCAAACAAGGCCTTTGAATTTGAGTAATGTAAGAGGCACAATTTAGAACTAATATAATAAACTAGAAAACTCTTCTGACAGACTCAATATGACAAGCAAAAATAATACCAAGAGTTGTGAAAGAAAATAGTAGTAAAAAGGAACATAAGTAGCATAGAGAAATATCCTAAATAAAAAGTATTACAATAACCTGAATAAAACACCCTAAAAAAACTCTCTCCTCTATTCAATTATACACTTTACTTCCAGTTATAAATAGAAAATTAAGAAACAGTGGAAAAGGAGTTTAAAAAAGAAACCTGAGAAAAAACAATAGGTGGCATTCAAAACCAGGTATAACACACCTCCACCCATTATGTAAACCCTACTGTCCCACTTTCATCCAATGTAGTTTTGATGACAAGTCCCCAACTTGATCTCCAGTTTTGATGTATCCTATTAAAAATCCCAGTAGAATTTTTCATAGTTTCAGAATGTATATGGAAGGGCAAAGGGGAAAGAATGGCTAAGATATGGTTTAAAAGAAAAATTAGATGAGGAGGATAACTTGCCTATATGAAGCCATACTAAAGAAGATAGTAAGGTTCTTACACAGAGTTAAATAAATGAACCAAAACAAAAGAAGAAAGAAGTCAGAAACAAACTCATGCTTATAAGGAAACAGTACCTTACAGTGGTGGTATAGGGGAAAGAATGTACTGCTCGAGTAGAACAACAGTCTGTCATACAGAAAAACACTGAAAATGGAGCCCTACTTCACACCATAGGAAAAGAAATTCCAAATCCTCTAAATGGAAATTCAAATAAATGACATATTTATTCTTGAAATATTATATACTGATAAGAATAAACAAACTACTAAGAGTGAGCTATCCATATGCAAAATAGATAAATCTTAAAAATTATAATACTGAATTAAAAAATGCAAGCTATGCCAGACTACATACAGCATTAATCCTTTTTTTTTTTTTTGAGTAGAAGTCCCACTCTGTCGCCCAGGCTGGAGTGTAGTGGAACACTCATGGCCACCGCAGTCTCGGCCTGCTGGGCTCTGGCAATCCTTCCACTTCAGCCTTCCATGTAGCTCGAACTACAGGTGCACACCACATCGGACTAATTTTTTGATTTATTGTAGAGACAACGTCTCGCCAAGTTACCTGGGCTGGTCTAGAATCCCTGCACTCAGGCACCCAAAGTACTGGGATTACAGGCGTGAGCCACTGCGCCCAGCTTGTGAATCCATTTTTATAAACTCAAACACAAGCAAAATGAAACAGTCATTGTTTAGAGATACTGACATATGTGGTAAAAAATATTTTTAAGTGCAAGGGAATGACAAACATTCCTTTCAGGGCACAGAGAGATGTACATAGGTAGGAGAAACAGAATTCATCATTTTCTAGTTCTTAGTTTTGGTGGTGGATTCACAGATGTTTATTTTATTATTACATATAACACACTGCAGGATAAATGTTAATAAGTATAAAATAATTGTAAAGGACTTAACTGCATAGAAAATACAAATAAAACACCAAGAAAAGAATAATTAATATTCCTGAGGCAGTATCAAAAGATGCCAATGAAAGAAATCTCATTTTAGCCAGTCATATTTGGCAAGTTAAAGAGAAGAAAGGAGAGTGGGGAAAAGAGAAAAATCCAAGCACAGGTAACAGCACAAGCCAAGGGAAAAAGGCATAAAAATATAACACTCGCTCAGATTAGAGAAAAGCTAAATAGGGATGAATAAAAATAAGTTGAACTCTACTCTTACTAAGAGTTAAAGAAAAGACTATGAAAACTAGGAAACCAAACTTTAAAATTTCTTCTTAAAGGGTCAAGCAGGTCTTTTATAAATATAAGCAGATTAGGAATTGAATAAGTAAATCAAATTGCATGGTAACAAAAATTCTAAAAGAAGGATTAAAATATTTTAAAAGCAATACTTTTTTAGAAAGGAGAACATATTCTGAAACAAATGTGGAAATAAAATGATAAATTCCATAAGTAGACAAGATTTTAAAATTACCATTTAAGATATAATTATTTTAAACTGTATAGAAATATGTTATTTTAATTGTGTTCTTTTTTCTTTCCCTTGTCATTTTGGAGGAGAAAAGATAAGATAACAAATATGCTTCTTTTTCTTCCAGAAAAACCCTTCCTAATTAGCAAGTGATAGGCAGACAGGAAAAAAGTATGATATAGCTACACTACTTAATGTTTCACATATTTTCTACAGTATTATATCAAAATGCCTACTATCCTCATAACTGCCACTGCCACTACAGGGAGTGCATTATGGGTTTCAAGCAAAGAACCTTGTATATCAGTAAAAACACAATAAATGTTTGCTGAAAAAAATAACTACAGAACGAAAATCAAAATACTTTTGCCCTGAATAGAAAAAGGAGAGAGTATAAAAAGGGTAAAAAAAAAAAAAGTGTAAGACAGTTCTGAGACAAGCTACACAGAGAAAGCCTTCAGCCAAGAAAGAGACAATCTTTGTCTGTTACTGCTTATTTGGACCAGGCTCTGGAAATGGCCTTATGCCCAAAATTCTGTCTTACAGAGCTTTGTTCAATAAGCTTGAAACAAGGTCCCAATCAACTTCGAAGTTAACTTGATTCAGAATGACCTATATATACACACTATAAAACAGATCTATTTAGAAAGATGAGCTGCAAAATCAGACTCTGAGCTGCAAAAACATAAAACACTTGCATCAAAATTATTCTGAAATATTTTAACTTGGGAAAAACTGGATCCATAACTAACATTTTGGTCCATGTCTAATTTTTTTAGTACCACCCAAATGAAACTTTCTATCTCCTCTCTGCCTTTTTATGAATGTAAGACAAACCATTTAACACTCCACATGGTCATTATACATCATTCACCCAAAAAAAGAAAAATGTTTTGCTTAATTTCATGTTAACCATTTTTGACCCAAACTAGGATCTAAGCTAAATATGAACTTTTAAGAGAACATAAGACCACAGTTTGACTTCTAAACACTGGGTCATAAATTTGTACTTATTCTTCAACCTACTACTCTTCACCTAAGAATTATTTGTTTTAGAATTTCAGAAGTGTCTTTTCTTAAAGAAATAGTATATTTAAAATTCTCAAGAAATGTCAGGCAGAGTATAAATGACTAAGAATCAGGCTCAGGGACCAAACTGAACAGATTTAACAGGTAACTGTCCTATTTACTAACTGTGTGAATTTGGGTAAATTGTTTAACTACCCTATACCCTCAGTTTCCATACCAAACAGATGAGATTTAAAAACAAAAAGCAGTATCAACCTCACAGAGTTATTGTAAGAATTAAATGAGATTATATACATATATAAAGAATTTCAACAGTGTTTGACATGTTGAAAAAACTCAATAAATGTTAGCTTTCATTAGTATTAATATATTTCCCAATCCATGTTTAAGTGTTTACCTTTTGAGTTTTTCTTGATATCAGACCAGGAAATGCTTATAGCCAAGAACAAACAGCTGGTATTAGAAATCTTAGAAATCACAAACTGTTAACTTAGTTCATTTAAGATGCCCCACCCATATTACAAACATGCCAAGCAGTGCAAAGCAGTATTATCAAAAAAGATTCAAATCCAATACTTTGAAGGCATCCAGATTATACTCAATAACAGCCCTTTCTGAGTCTTCTTGTTGGAATAAGTTTGGTCCTATAATTCTTCTTACAAGTAATGACCACATTTGCAGATATTTACATTTGCAGATATTTTATTGAGAAGATATTTAAAAGTAAAAGTTGATACTTCAGTTTAAATTTTGAGGACTGATTACACACTGATGTCTCTTTCACCTGAGACTACCAAAATAACTATCAAAGAATTTATATATATGTGTCTGTGTGTGTTTTATATATATATAACACACACAGACACATATATATCCCCCCCGAAGGATGAGGGACAAGAACTTTCAATAAATCTTTGAGTATCTGAAATCAAATGGGTCTCAGACACTCAGACTGGTTTAAAAAAAAAAAAAAGCAGCAGCAGCAGCAAATGGAGGGAAAGTGGTTAAACAGAAGCAGCTATAACCTAGACACCCATATACAGTAAGGCAATTTATACTAAAAGAAAAACCTTGAAGAGGCTCAGAATTTGGAGTGTCAGGTTCTACAGACTACCAAAGTAAGGAATAACTATGAAACGCCACTTCATATTCACTAGCATGGCTATAATAAAATTTAATTTAATTTAATTTAAAAAAAAACAGAGCTGGGCACCATGGTGCATGCCCTGTAACCCCAGATATGTGAGAGACAGACAGGAGAATCACTCGAGCAACAGTGATTGAAGGCCAGCCTGGAAAACATAGCAAGACCTCGTTTTAAAAAAAAAAGCCAAAACAGTGTTTATAAGGATGTGGAGAAACTGCAACCCTCATACACTGCTGGTGGATATGTAAAATGGGGAGCCACTTTAAAAAACAGCTGGTAGTTCCACACATGGCTAAACACAGACTTATATGATCCAACAATTCCAGTCCTGGGTGTATGACCAATATAACTGAAAACATATGTCCACACAAAACCTGTACACAAACATTTATAACACCATTATTTATAACAGCCAAAAAGTAGAAACAACCCAAAAGTCTATCAACTGATAAATGGATAAATAAAATGTAATCTATCCATAAAATAAAATATTTTTTGGCAATAAAAAGGAATGAAGTACTAATACATGTTACAACACAGATGAACCTTGAAAACACGCTAAGTGAAAGAAGCCATGACAAAGGACCACATATTGCATGAATCTATTTACATGAAGTGTCCATGATGAAGAAATCTATAGAGACAAAAAGTAAATTACTAGTTGCTTAGGGCTGGATAGAGAAAAGATGCTATGATTGGGGAGTGATTAGCTAAGGAGTCGGAGGTTTTTAGAGAGATAATGAAAATGTTCTGGAAATTGACTATGGTGATGTATGTATAACTTTGTGAACATACCAAAGCACTGTATACTTCACACAGATAAATTACAAGATGTTAATTAAATCTCAATAAAACTTCATTTTAAAAGTAAAAAGCAGAGCTAAAATCTAGAACGGAGTGTCTAAACATGGAACAATGGAATTCCCAATCTTTCCACTCACCATGTTCTCAGAATGCCAGCACCCCCTCTTAAATGTGATTCTCATGAAGGAAATTAGAAGATTCTTCACTGCAGAAACAGAATGGCACAAGAGAAAAGACTTCCATATATTGAAAATTGGAGGTGAACCTGTTCACAGCGTTATCACCCCACCAACTGATAGCCTATGTAACATACTTAAAGAGTTTCTATTTAAGCATTTTAGTCCCTTATTCTTAAATATAAACAAACAACCATGATCACCAGACTGAGGGTAACAGTTCATAAGAGGGAAGACCATAAAACAAATAAAACAGAAAAAAGAACTTGAAACAACAACAAAAGATCTTTCATTGGGCTCGGTGGCTCAGCCTGTAATCCCACGCCTTGGGAGGCTGAGGTGAGTGGATTGCCTGAGCCCGCGGGTTCAAGACCCGCCTGGGCAACTTGGTAAGACCTCATCTTTACAATAAATCAAAAATTAGCCGGGCGTGGTAGTGCACGCCTGTAGTTCCAACTACTTGGAAGGCTAAGGCGGAAGGATCGCCAGAGTCGAGGCTGCAGTGACCGGACGCGGCCACTGAACTCCATTGTGGGTGACATAGTGATAATCTAAATAAAAAAAAAAAAAAAAAAAAAAAAAAGGTCTTTCAGGGACTAGAGTAATACTTAAACAAAAATTTTAAAAAGCATTTGGGTGCAATGTAACACGACTGTAACTCCAATACTTTGGGAGGCTGAGACGGGAGAATCACTGGAGCCCAGGAGTTCACAACCAGTCTGGACAACAAAGTAAGACCTTGTCTCCATAAGACATTTAAAACTTAACCAGTCGTGGGCAAATGCCTGTAGTCTACTTTCAAAGGCTGAGGCAGTAGGATCACTTGAGTTCAGGAGTTCAAGGCTGCAGTGAGCTATGACTACACCATCACATTCCAGCCTGGGTAACAGAGCAAGATTCTCCCTCCTTTAAAAAAAAAAAAGCCAATACCATAAAGGTACAGTGGCATATATCTGTAATCCCAGGAACTCAGTGAGACAGAAGGATCACTTAAGCCCAGGAGTTCAAGACTAGCCTGGACAACATAGTGAAATTCTGTCTCTAAAATAAAAATATTTTTAATAAAAAATTGTTTAAAAGACCAATACCAAGTTACATACCTGTTAAATTTCAAAACACTACAACTAAAGAGAATAAATATGCCAAAAGTTTCCAGAGAGAAAAAGACGAGTCACATACAAAGGATCTGGAATCAGTCATCACAATGACAATACTGGATGTTAAAAGGAAAGGATTACTGCCTTAAAAAAAATGTTGACTTCTAAATTATGAACTTCTATTTGACAAAGTACCAGAAGTGTCTGCAAGATCAGACAAGAAAAAGAAATAAAAGGCATACAAATCAGAAAAGAAGATGTAAAAGTATCTCTATTTGCAGATGATATGATCCTATATGCAGAAAACCCCAAAGAGTCCACAAAAAATTAAAACACTGTTAGAACTAATAAATTAATTCAGTAAAGTTGCAGAGTACAAAATCAACATACAAAAATCAGTAACATGTCTGTACATAAATAATAATACAACTGAAAAAGAAATCAAGAAAACAATTCTATTTTTTATAGCTTCAAAAAATAAACAAAATATCTAGGAATAATTTTTACTGAGGTGAAAAATCTACACACTGAAAATTATGAAACATTTATAAAAGAAATTGAAAACACAAATGAATATAAAGATGTCCCATATTCACAGATAGAAATATTGTTAAAATGTCCATTAAAAAATGCCAAAATTTCAATGGCACTGTTCAGTAATAGAAAAAAAAGAAATCCTAAATTTTCTAAAGAACCACAACATTCTAAATAACCAAAGTAAGACTGAGAAATTTTTTTAAAAATGGGAGCATCAAACTTCTTGATGTAAAACTATATGACAAAGCTATAATGACTAAAACAGTATGGTTATGGCATAAAGCCAGAAACATTGACCAATGGAACAGAATAAAGAGCCCAGAAATAATTCCAACCATATACCTGGTCAACTAATTTTCAGCTAGGGCACCAAGAGAACACAATGGGGAAAAGATAGTCACTTCAATGAATGATGCTGGAAAAACTAAATTTTCACATGCAAAAGAATGAAATTTGAATTCTTATACCATTCGCAAAAATCAGTTCAAAAATGGACAAAAGATCTAAATGTAAGACCCGAAACCATAAAATTCCTAGAAGAAAACACAGGGAAAAATTCCTTGACACTGGTCTTGGCAATGATCTTTTTGGACATCATACCAAAAGCTCAGGCTACAAAAGCAGAAATAAATACATGAGACTACATTAAACTAAAAAGCTTCTGTAGGCAGGTGCAGTGGCTTACACCTGTAATCCTAGCACTTTGGGAGGCAGAGTCAAGAGGACTGCCTGAGCCCAGGGGTTCGAGACCAGCCTGGACAACCTAAGACCTCATCTCTACAATAAATCAAAAAATTAACTGGACATGGTGGTGCGTGCCTCTGGTTCCAGCTACTTGGAAAGCTGAGACAGAAAGACTGCCTGAGCCCAGCAGGTCGAGGCTGTATGGCCATGAGTGTGCCCATGTACTACAATCTGGGCAACAGGGTGAGACTCTGACTCAAGAAAGAATAAAAAAATTAAAAATTAAAAAAATTTCTGCACAGAAAAAAATCAACAAGACAAAATGACACCCTATGAACTGGGAAAAAAATATCTGCAATTCATATATCTGGTAAGAAAGTAATATCTAAAATTTACAAGTCCATAGCAGAAAAACATAACCTGATCGAAAAAATGGGTAAAGGACCTGAATAGATATTTCTCCAAAGAAGGCATAAGAATGTCCAACAGGTATACAAAAAAGTACTCAACATCCTTAATTATCAAGAAAATTCAAATTAAAATCATTATGAGCTATCACTTCAGAACCTAAGGATGGCTATTAACAAAAAGACAAAAGATTTGAAATGTTGGCAAGGGTGTAAAGAAAAGGGAACCCTAGAGTACAGTGCTGGTGGGAATGTAGACTGATATAGCCATCATGGAAAACGTATGGCGTTTATAAGGAAATTAAAAATAGAACTACCATATAATGCAGCAATGCCTCTTTTGGGTACACAGCCAACAGAAATGAAATCACCACCTCATAATGGTGTCTGCATTCTCACGATCATTGCAGCATTATCCAAAATAGCCAAGATAAAAAAACAATCTGTGTCCACTGATAAATGAATGGATAAAGTAAATGTTATACAGATATTATATATATGGAGATCTACATATGTCATGGAATACTACTCCACTTTTAAAAAAGGAAATCTAGCCGGGCTCGGTGGCTCAGCCTGTAATCCCGCGCCTTTGGGAGGCCGAGGTGAGTGGATTGCCTGAGCCCGCGGGTTCGAGACCCGCCTGGGCAAGCGAGACCTCATCTCTACAATAAATCAAAAAATTAGCCGGGTGTGGTAGCGCAGGCCTGTAGTTCCAGCTACTTGGAAGGCTGAGGCGGAAGGATCGC
>CAUYQG010220998.1:0-18607 GCA_963574415.1 Tarsius wallacei
CCCCCCTCCACCGCCCCGACCCTCCCACCCCCCCCCCGGGAAAGACCAGAGACCCACCCGGAGAACCTTACGGCGTCAGGCTGCTTTGTTCCCAGTTTTGGGTGGTTTTCACATGTAAATGTTCCCGTAGAAGGGAGCCGGGGATTAACTACCTCGGGAGGGGGTGCGAGGGTAGGCCACGGGACCACGCCGGCTTTCCAGCGGACAGAGGCGGAGCCAGCACTCTTCTCTCCCATTCAACTTTTTAGGCGTCGCGTTGGGGCCACGGAGTCTTCACGACTGGAGACGACGAGGAGCCACCCCTCTCCGTGTATCAGCCCCACTGCCCACGTGCGTGAAACCCGGAGAACGGGGATGAACACCCTCTCCAACTCCTCCCCGGCCCGGGATCAGAGTCCAGCCGTCGACGCGCCGCGGCCTGAGCAACAGGAGAGCCGAGGCCACCGCTCCGCCAGCCCCGCGACCGGCAGATGCTCCCGCTCCCCGCCCCCAACCCCACACGCCCGCCCGCCCGCGCTTCTTTCTTAGCCCCTTGCGGGCTCCCGGCCCTGCGAAGCCGATAACGGGGCGAGGGGCGGAGAGGCAGAGCGCCCAGACCCGAGCAGGGGCGAAGTTGGAGGAGCCGGCGCCGACGCGGGCTGGGGGAGGCCGCAAGGGGGCGAGGGGGCAGCCCGAGGTCGCCGCCCGGGGATGGGCGGTGGGGGAGGGGTGTGGGGTCAGTCCCCGTGGTCGCCGTGACCTCTCCCGGGCCACAGGCCGCTCCGCGCAGGCCCCGCCGCCCCGGAACCGGGGCAGGAAGCGTCCCCACCCCGACCCAAGCTTTAAACCTCCGGCGGCGGGAGAAGCGGGCCTCGGCTCCCGCAGCGGGCCCGGCACCCCGTGCCCCGAGCACCCCTCACCTCCTGGTTGAAGGCGTTGACGGCGTCCATGTTCGCGCTGCGGCGGCGGCGGCGGCTGCTCCGGGCCCGCCGGTCACATAGACCTCGCGCCGCGGCGGAGCGGGGCCGGGGAACCGGCCGGGCCTGGCGGCGGGGGCAGGCGGCGAGCGGCGGAGCCCGAGGCCGGGCAGGAAGCGGCTGCGGCCGAGGCGGCGAGGCAGGCGGCCGAGGCAGAGGCGCAGGGGTGGCGGGCCCCTCTCAGTCCCGTTCGCAGGAAGAGGAAAAGGAGGCGGCGGCGGCGCTGGGCTCCAACATGTCCGTTTGGCGGTGGCGGCTGCGCTCTGCGTCTCGCTGACACGGCCCCCAGCGCCCTCACGCACTGGCCCACACTGGCCCGGCCGGCGAGCGGGCGGGCCTCTCTCCACCTCTCGCCAGCGGGATGGCGGCAGCGGCCCGAGTCCACGCCGCGCGGGGCACCCTGGGACGGCTCGGGCCTCCCAGCGCTTCCTGTGCCCGCTCCCGCCCCGCCCCGCCCGCGCCGGCCCCGCCCCCGCCCCGCCCCGCGCGCCGCGCGCCGCGCGCCCAGCTGCCGGCGCGTGACCACGGGCCGCCTGGCGCTTTCCCGCCGCCGGCGGCCGCGGGCTCGGGAGGCGGCGGGGCCCCGAGGCCGGGCCTGGGCGGAGGGCGCCGGGGAGCGCGGGATCCCTGGGGCCGCGAGGGTGGCCCGGCGCGGGGGCCCGCGCACGCGCGCCTCCGCCCGACGCGGCGCTCCGGGGTGCGTGTCTGTGTGTCACTCTGCCGGAGCAGGCCCTGCGCCCGGGCGGGCGGGCGGGCACGCACCGAGCCGCTCGCTCTCCACCGCCTGGAACAAAGGGTGCAGGATTTAACCTCAGGCCGCGGGGCGTGCGTTTGCAGGCTCTCGTGTGCTCCTCTGGGAGGAAAAAACAAAAACACAAAACGCCTCTGCCGGCGCAGCCCCGCGTCTGCTCCGATTGTGCAGGTTAATTCCGCGCGAGCTGAAACACCGAGGACTTGCAGGGCACTGGGTATCTTCGCAGGCCCTCGGGAACCCCTGTGTAGCCTTGTGCCCCGGGAGGCGTGGATTCGCTAAACTCTACGTCGATTCCCCAAACCAAGTTGTTTCTTTTTTGGCGAAAACATTGTGTCCTGATCACTTTCCTCGAGTACTTACTGTCTGCCTGCTGTGGGAGTATTAAATGAAAGATAATTGTTGTGCCTGCAGACACCTCATTTTAATGGAGACAGGCAAGTGAGTGGATACGTATCCACGCATGCTAGGTGTTAGGGCAGAGGCCCTGGGGAACAAAGATATCCGACTAGAAGTCCAGGAAGGCTTCCCAGAGGCAGTGGCATCCCAGCTATATCCGGAAGGAGGAGTAGTAGGGAAGGAAGGGCCTGCTGAGCCAGAGGAGTACTGCACTATCACCTCCCCTCTCCCTCTACCTCCCCAAGGAGTACCAGCTGGAATTCCGGGAGTGAGGGAGTGACGGAGAGCAAGTCCTAAAGAGCCTCTGCCCTTCCAGAGTTTGGATTTTGTCCCCAAAGCGGTGGGGGGGGGGGGGGTCATTAAAAGATTGTAAGAGAAGGGAGAGTGGTCCCTGGGGATATGAGGGTTGAAGGTGATGGTAGTGGGGAAAGAGAGACATAGATGGTTAGGAAACAGAGTCGACCCGCTGGGACAGAATGACTGTGAGGTTAAGAAAGAGGAGGTATTTCAAGGAGGACACTTGGGCGGGCTTGGTAATGTCACGGATGGCAAGTATGTGGCTTAGGGAATTTATGGGGAAAAAGGAGTGAGTTTGAGGGGAGGCAGAATAGACTAACATTTGTAGATTGCTCACCATGTGCCAAGGTGTACCTGACATGCTGTTCTGTTCTGTTTCATTTAATCTCCCTAACAGGCTCCTGTGTGAGGTGGCTATTACTAATGCCTTCATTTTATAGCTGAGGGAGTGAGTTTAGCTAATATGCCCAAGGTCACACAGCTGGATTATTTCCGTCTGGGGCCTGCAGAGTTTGAGCTCCCCCTGGGACAAATAAGTGAGGATGTCTAGGAGGCAGCGGGGTAAACCCATGTGGAGTCAGGAGTGATGGCTGAGAGGAGAGAGAGATCTGGGAGCCATTAGTGAACAGCTCATAGTGGAAGGAGCTGAAATAGGGAAACACAAGTACGAGGGAGGACCCAAAAAACCCAGAATTTGTTTTTAAAAGATTGTGTATTTATTCTTACATGTTTAAACTTCAGTCTCCTTCAAAATACTCCCCGTTTCATGCAATACACCTGTTGAGACTCTTTCCACTGCTCAAAACGGTTTTTGAACTCATTCATTTTGATGCTCTTTAGTGCTTCTATGGTTTTTTGTTTCGCCTCTTCCATATCAGCAACACATTTTCCTTTGAGGACTTTTTTCATCCAAAGAATCAAACAAACAAAAAGTCACTCAGGGGGAGATTGGGTGAATAGAGGGTGGGGCATGGAGGTCATGCTGTTTGAGGTCAACAACTGGTGAACACTCAGCACGGTGTGGGCAGGTGCACCCGTCAATCATCCATCATGAAATGGGCAAATGTGTTGAAAGTATATAAATATGTATATATATACATATATATGTGTACATATATATATATATTTTTTTGAATTGGAGTCTCACTCTGTTGCCCAGGCTGGAGGGCAGTGGCATGCTCACGGCTCTCAGCAGCCTCGACCTCTGGGCTCAGGCGATCCTTCCAGCTCAGTCTCCCGAGTAGCTGGGACTACACGTGCGTGACACTATACCTGGCTATTTTTATTTTTTATATTTTGTAGAGATGAGGTCTTACTATGTTGCCTAGGCTGGCCTCAAACTCCTGAGCCTAAGCAGCCCTCCTGCCTTGGTCTCCTAGAGGACTGGGATTATAAGCGTGAGCTGTAGCACCCGGCCATCTACTTCTTTCTGTGCACAGTGGCAGAACTTAAAAATGGGCCCACACAATAGAACAGTGTCCCTTTCTCCAGTTCATACAAGCCATCTTCTTTAATCTTGTGAGTCAGGGAAATTGGCTTGACCAAGGAAGAGTGAATCTTGAGTTAGGGTCGGAAAGGAACTTCGAAGGAGGATCATGAGTTCAGGTTTGAAAGTGTTGCCTTTGGGACTCAATGCATCACAGCTGTTGGACTCTATAATGGTTGTGGAATGAGGGAATGATGATTCAAAGGGGGATATTTCTTTGCACCATCCTGTTGAGATTTGAATGTATAAGGAACAAGATTTGACTTCTAAGATCCATGTGTTTGAGGTAGATAACGGATTTAAGGTGTACTTTTCTCTATAGGATTGTTTGGTTTTTATGTTGACAGTGCTTGGGAGGTCTTTTAACAAGTCGTTGGGGAATATGTGTTATCAGCTAGTCTTTGGGCGCCTTGGCAGCATTTTCTGGCATTTTTTTCCGTTCTGAAGTCAGCAGCGCTTCTATCTGCTCTGGGACATCTGGTGGCCATTTGCACAGCTACTGTTGGACTTCCATCTCTATCTCTTCCAGTCAGATAAGTCAAGTCCTCCAATAGGAAATTTTCTGGCCAATGACAAAAACTCATGAGGGTTGTCCTTTGTGGTGAGCAGACCTTGAAGCAGTAGGAATGCAGCCTGTTGAAAACATGGCCAGAGGGTCAGAAATAGACGTGACTGATGAAAATCAGCAAGATGTTTTATCCACTCGCAAACTTGGCCTTCTTCCAAAGAGCATCGATTTAAACAGATTCATTTGTTCATCACGTGGGTGTGAAAATAGTTCCTAAAAGCCATTCTAAACAAACTCACATTTTTAGAAAGAGGAGATGAAATCAGTATTCAGAAGGAGGGGAAAAAATGACATTTAGGATATTCTGGTTAATGCTATGCTCTTTGCAAGTCAACTCATTTTCAAGTGCAGTGGTATGCTTTTGGCCACCACAGCCTCAATCTGCTGGGCTTAGGAGATCCATCTGCTTCAGCCTTTCAAGAAGCTGGAGCTACAGGTGCGCTCCACAATGCCCAGCTAATATTTTAAAATTTATTGTAGAGACGAGTTCTTGCCATGTTACCCAGGCTGATCTCGAACCTCTTGCCTCCGCCTCCTGCCTCTGCCTCGCACCTCCCAAAGTGCTGAGATTACAAGCTAGAGCCACCAGGCCTGGTTCAACTCATTTTCTTGAAAGGAATGCTGGCTACAATCTACAAGTATAAAGAATGCAGAGATAAAGCATCTCACTCCTGAAGAGCCTGAGGAAACATGTATAGAAAGGAATTCAAGAGAAAATGAATTTTTTCTGATGCTTTATTCCACTTGCTTGTATGAGACGTCTTTCTCCTTGATCTGCCTTCCCTCTCCGGCCAGCCTCCCTCCCTCTCTAAGGCTTTCCCTGACACCTCTGTGATTCCTGTCCGTTCCTATTTAGGGATCTGTCTCCCAGTTTAGAACTGCATTTCCAACTGACCACTGAAAAATTCCACATGGATGTTCCCTCCATCCCCAAGGGACCCACCTGGCTCCTTTTTGTGCCAACTTTTGTCTTCATGCCCTGTGTGCTGTTGGTGCCAAAATAGTGGGACGGGAAATGAGGAAAACAGGAACTCCATGAAGGAAAAGCTCAACAGCAGCAGGGCAATGGGATTTTCGGGAATTTTTCATTTTCTTTTTAACTTTTCAGCATTTTCCAGACTCCCTACAGAAGGTGTATATTACTTTTGTTATCAGAAAGTATAAGCCCCTTCAAGCTGGGTGTGGTGGCTCACACCTGTAATCCCAGCACTTTGGGAGGTGGAGGCAAGAGGATTGCCTGAGCCCAGGGATTTGAGACCATTCTGGGCAACTTGGTGAGACCTTGTCTCTGCAATAAATAAAAAAATTAGCTGGGCGTGGTGGCATGCGCCTGTAGCTCCAGCTACTTGGAAGGCTAAGGCGGAAGGATTGCCTGAGCCCAGCAGGCTGAGGCTGCAGTGACCATGAGCGTGTCATTTCATTATAGCCTGGACGACAGAGTGAGACTCCTACTCAAAAAACAAAACAAAACAAAACAAAAACAAGTCTGGCAACATGGTGAGACCTTGTCTCTACAATTAAAAAAAAAAAAAATTAGCCGGGGATGGTAGTGTGCACCTGTAGTTCCTGTCACTTGGAAGGCTGAGGTGGAAGGATCGCTGGCAGCCCAGCAGGTTGATGCTGGGGTGGCCATGAGTGTGCCACGGCGCTCCAGCCCGGATGACGGAGTGAGACTCCAATTCAAAAAAGAAAAAAAAGAAAAAAAGAGTAAACTCCTTCAAAAAAGGGAACTCATACAGATGAGAATGCAGTAAACCAAAAATGTTCTGGATTGATCATTTTAGCTATGATTGTAACAGTGAGTACATGACTAATAAAGGAAAGCAGTTCCTCTCAGCCCTTTCTGATCTTACTTAGTAGAGATCCAAGATTCTTTTTCCAAAATTGAAAATTTTGGAGGCAGGATCTCACCCTATTGCCCAGGTTGGAGTGCAGTGGTGTGACCATAGCTCACTGTAGCCTCAAATTCCTGGGCTCAAGCAATCCTGCTTTAGCCTCCCAAGTAGCTATGACTACAGACTCATGCCATCGTTCAGCTAGTAAAATTGAAAGTATTAAAATCAAGTCTCATTTGAAGTGAAATATCACTTTCCAGAACTGGGCCACCCCAGTCCAACATTTACTCTTTCACCCATTCAAGAAAGAGATATGCACATCTACCATAGGCAGGCATTGTACTTTGTGTTTGGGATACCAGGTAAGCAAACACAGACAAATTTCTTCCTCAGGGAACTATCCCTCCAGAGTCTGATGCCTTGCCCTGAAGTTGAGCATTTTTAATGTGTATATTGGTCATTTGTGTACTTTCTTGTGTAAAGTGTTCAAATTTTTTGCCCATTAAAAAAATTGATTGATTATTTGTCTTCTTATTGACGTGAATGTGTGCTTTATATATTCTGAATTCAAGTTCTTTGTCAAATATGCGTATTATAAACATTTCTTCCCAGTGTGTGGCTTGCCTTTTCATTTTCTTTTGAAAATCAGATGCTTTTAATTTTGATAAATATAATTTATCCCCTTTTTCTGTTATGGTTTGTGCTTTTCTGCCATATTGAAGTTTTGCTTATATCTAGGGTATGAAGATATTCTCCTATATTTTCTTTTTGAATCTTTATACTTAGCATTTATGTTTAGGTCTGTAATACATTTTGAGCTAACGTGTGTATAATGTAAGGTAAATGCCAAGCTTTATTATTTTTTCGATAGGATATCCAGTTGTTCCAGCACTTTGTTGCAAAAAAATGATCATTTTTGCCATTGAATTACTTTGTCTCCTTTGTTGAAAATCAGTGTGTGGATCTATTTCTGTACTCTGTTCCATTCATCTGTATATATGTCTTACATATAAATAGCACGCCATCTTAATTTCTCTAGTAATTCAAGTAAATCAGTTAGTGTAAGTCTCCAACATAGTTCTTCTTTTAGAAATTGTTTACACTATTCTATAATCTTTGCATTTCTATATACATTTTAAAGTCAACTTGTTAATTTAAAAAAAATTGAAAGACAAAATAAGAAGCCTGCTATGATTTTTGACTGAGTTTGCATTGAATCTATAGATCAGTTTGGGGGATATTTTCACTTTAACTGTATCGAGTCTTTTGATCCATGTACATGATACCACTTTCCATTTATTAAGGACTTTAGTTTTTCTTAGTAGTGTTTGCTGAGACTTCAACATGTCTTGTGCATATTTTGTTAAATTTATTCCAAGGTAGTTAATGTTTATTTTTATTATTTATTTTTTAAAATTTCTGTAGCTTTAGGGAGTACAAATAGTTTTTTTGGTTACATGGTTGCATTGTAAAGTGGTGAAGAAATCTGGGCTTTCTAAGGTAATTAATGTTTTTGGATGCTATTATATATGATAATTGTTTTAAAATTTGTTTCCAATTGTTTATTTCTAGCATAGACAAATGCAGTTGATCTTGTATATTCATCTTGTGTTCTGCAGTCTTGTGTATGCTGTTTTTGTTAGTCCTCATAGTTTTTTTAAGTTCCTTAAGATTTTTTTATTGTTCATGATCATGTCTTCTGAGACTAGAGAGAGTTTTTCTATCCACTATGTATATCTTTTATGTATTCTTCTTGTCTGAATTGACTAGTCCTCTGTTTCAATGTTGAATAAAAGTAGTTACAGTAGACATCCTTGTTTGTCTGTTCTCGGAGGCAAAACATTTTTTCACCATTATTTATGTTCTTAGCTGAGGGTTTTTCACAGATGCTCTACAATAGGGTGGGGAAGTTTCCTTCGATTAGTTCCCTGAGAATATCTTTATGAATGGGTGTTGAATTTTGTCAGATGCTGCTGCCATATTCATTGAGATGATTATATGATTTTTCTATTTTACTCTGTTAATATGATGAATTACAGTGATTGGTTTTTGAATGTTAAACTAACCTGGCATTCCACTTGGTTATGGAATATTACTTTTCCTTATACATTGCTGGATTCAAGTTGCAAAGATTCTGTCACGAATATTTCCTTCTATGTAAGTGAAATTGACTTGTTTTCTTTTCTTGTAATGGTTTTGGTAACAAGGTAGTTTGTCCTCATCAAATTATTTGAGAAGTGTTTTCCTTCCTTCTCCAATTTCTGAAAGAGTTTGTATAGAATTTATACTATTTCTTTCTTCTTAAGATTCATTAAAATTCAGCAGTGAAGTCGCCTTGGCCTAAAATTTTTATAGGAAGGTTTTATATTAATAACTCAATTCTTAAAATTAATATAAGGTTCTTCAGGTGTTCTATTTATTGAGTCAGTTTTGATAATTGTGTCTTTTCAGAAATTTATCCACTTAAAGGTTATCAATGTATTGACATGATCTTTTTTTAATAATCCCTTATTGTAATTTTAATGTCTATGGTGACATTTCCTCTTTCATTCCTAAAATTGGTAATTTCCATCTTCTTTTTTTATTTTCTTGTTCACTCTAGTTAGAGATTCATCTACTTTATTGCTCTTTTCAAAGAAACAGCTTTTGGTTTCATTGATCAACTCTGTTGTTTGTGGACTTTCCAGTTCATTGATTTTTACTCTTTATTATTTCCTTTCTTCTGGTCGCTTTGTATTTAACTTGTTCTTTTTCAGTTTCTTAAAATGGGAGCTTAAATCATGAAGACTTTTTTTGTAATATAAGCATTTCAAATTTTATATTTAGCTCCCATTTTGATATGTCTTATTTTCACTTTTATTTAGTTCAAAATATTTTGTAATTTTCCCTTGCGAGTCCTTCTTTTACTCATGAGTTATTGAGAAGTATGTTGTTAAAAAAAATTCCAAATATTTGGGAACTTCTCAAATATCTTTTTTTGATTGATTACTAATTTAATCCCATTATAGTTAGAGATTATATTTTGTATGTTTCTAGTTTTTAAAAATTTATTGAGACTTGTTTTATGGCTCAGCCTATGGTCTATTTAGATGATCGTTCCATGTGCACTTGAAAATAATGTATTTTCTGCTATTGTTAGGTACAGTGTTCTGTGACTGTCACTTGGATCAGGTTGGTTGATAGTATTGTTTAAGTCTTCTCCATCTCTACTCATTTTCTGCCTACTTATTATGTCAGTTACTCAGA
The DNA here is from genome assembly GCA_963574415.1 of Tarsius wallacei. Lineage (NCBI taxonomy): Eukaryota > Metazoa > Chordata > Mammalia > Primates > Tarsiidae > Tarsius > Tarsius wallacei. The sequence continues at coordinate 9,539 of CAUYQG010220998.1, forward strand.
GAGAAGATTTGACATCTCCTGCTGTGATTCTACATTTATTTATTTCTCCTTTCAATTCTGTCAGTAGTTGCCTCATGTATTTTAAAGCTTTGTTACCAGGTACATACAATTTTAGGATTATTATTTCTCCTTGATTCTTAGAGTCCCTTATCATTTGAAAAATTTCTCTTTATTTCTGGTAGTATTCCTTGTCCTCTAGTCTATTTTATCTGCTATTGATATAGCTACTATAGCTTTCTTATGGTTCGTGTTTGCATGGTATATTTCTTCTATCTTTTTCCTTTTAACTTATCTATATCTTTATATTTGAAGTGGATGTTTTGGAAGACAGCGCTTAGTTGGGCCTTGCATTTTAGTCCAGTCGGACAACTCTGACTTTTAATTGAACTGTTTAGACCACTCACATTTAATGCAGTTATTGGTAATGGTTGCATTTAGACCTATCATTTTGCTGTTTGTTTTCTATTTATCCTATCTGCTCTTTGTTATTATTTTCTTTTCTTTTTGGCTTCTTGTGGCATAGTTGAGTATTAATTTAGTATTTCATTTGGTCGCTACTATTAGCTTACTATGTGTACCTATTTTTTTAGTGGTTGATTTAAAGTTTACAATATGTGTCTTTAAGTGATCACAGTCGCCTTTCCCATACACCTATGTCACTTCACATTTAATGTGTGATCCTTAGAATATACCTTGACTTCCCCTCCAATCCTTGTGCTTATTGTTGTCTTCTGTTTTACTTCTGCATGTGTTTTGTAAGTCTATAATACATTAGCATTTTTTTCTTCAGTCATTTTTTAAAGACATTTTCAAAACAAGAAAATGATGTTTATATTTTCCCACACTTTAACACTTCTAATATTCTTCGTTCCTTTGTGTAGATCCAAGTTTCCATCTGTTGTCAATTTCTTTCTCTGTAGATGTTTCTTTAATATTTCTTTCAGTGCATATCTGTTGTCAGTGAAACCTCTCTGTTTGTTTATCTGAAAAAATCTTCAGTTGGTATAGAATTCTACATGTATAGGATTTGCCCCTGCCTACCACTTTAAGTGTGTTTAAATATTATTTTCTGGCTTGCATAGTTTCTCATGAGAAGTCTTTTATAATTCTTATATTGTTAATAATGACCTTTCTCCAATATCTGAAAATTGTTGTTTCTTAGATGCTTGCCAGCTTTCTAGTTTTTTCTTTCTTTTTTTTGAGTTGGAGTCTTGCTCTTTTGCCCAGGCTGGAGTGCAGTGGCACAGTGACACTCACCATAGCATCTACCTCCTGGGCTCAGGCGATTGTGCCACCATGCCCAGCTAATTTTTAAAATTTTTTGTAGAGATGAGGTCTCACTATGTTGCCCAGGCTGGTCTTGAACTTCTTGGGCTCAAATAATCCTCCTGCCTTGGCTTCCCAAAATGCTAGAATTACAGGTGTGAGCCACCACACCTGGCCTTAGTTTTCTTTTTTTCATGGTGGAAGGATAATTCTGGACCACGTTACTACTTCATGACTAGAGACAGACATTTCTATAAATTTGTAATTATTATAGAGTAGAATGTATTTATTTTCTTTTTTCTATATTTAGAGCTTTTTGGTATTCTAAGAAATCTTTGCCTGTCCTGAGATTATGAAAATATTCTCCATATTTTCTTTCTTTTTTTTCCCCTCAAGTTGAAGTCTCACTCCATTGCCCAGACTGGAGAGCAGCAGCACGCTGACGGTCACCCTAGTGTTGACTTGCTGGGTCTGGTGATCCTTCCGCCTCAGCCTTCCAAGTAGCTGGAACTACAGACACGCGCTACCACGCCTGGCTAATTTTTTGATTTATTGTAGAGATGAGGTCTTACCATGCTGCCCAGCCTGGTCTTGAACCCGCAGGCTCAGGCAATCCTCTCGCCTCGGCCTCCCAAAGTGCTGGGATGCAGGCTTGAGCCACCATGCCAAGTCCCTCCATATTTTCTTCTAGAAGCTTTCCAGTTTTAGTGTCCATATTTATGTCTATTGTTCATCCAAGTAAATGTTTGTATATGTGTGAGATAGTGTTTAAGGTTCATTTTTAGAAAAATGTTCCCTCCCCTTTATTGTAAAGCTTTCTTCCCTCACTGAATTGCTTTGACACCTTTGCCAAAAATTAAGTGGCTGGAATGTATGAGCTTTTTTTTTTTTTTTTTTTTTTTGAGTCAGAATCTCACTCTGTAACCCAGGCTGGAGTGCAATAGCATGATCACGGCCACCGCAGCTTCGACCTACTGGGCTTACTGGGCTCAGGTGATCCTTCCACCTCAGCCTTTCAAGTAGTTGGAACCACAGGCATGTGCCACCATGCCCGACTAATTTTTTTGATTAATTGTAGAGAAGAGGTCTCACCAAATTGTCCAGGCTGGTCTTGAACCCCTGAGTTCAGGTAATCCTCTTGCCTCCGCCTCCCAAAGTGCTGGGATTACAGGCTTAAGCCACCACACCCAGCGCTATTTTTGAACCCTTTATTCTGTTCCCTTGATCACGAACACTACACTGTTTTGATTTCTGCCACTTCATAGTAAGTTTGGAAGTGTAAGTCTTCCAACTTTGCTCTTCTTCAAGATTATTTTGGCAATTCTAGTTCCTTTGCATGACCTTTTATATTTTGGCCTCAGCTTGTCAATTTGGGGGAACAAACTCAACTAGTATTTTGATTAAGATTTCTGATTCTCGGTTTGTATTTATGACCATGAATCTCATGTAGGCCCATCATGAAATCCAGCAGTCATGCTGTGTTTCCCCTTTCATTCATTCATTCATTCATTCATTCAGTTTTTCTTTCTCCCAGACAACCATTTTGCATTTTTTCCCCTCTCCTCATGTTTCTAATACCTTCTCCATTCTTGCTTTCAAATAATGACTTTGCTCTCATTTCACTGAGAAAACAGAAAGACTCAGAACTTCCTGAGACTCACACCAATACCTCCACCTTCATACCGGCCTCTGTAGGTAAGGCTCGGCTGCCTCTTCTGTTATTATACGTGAACAATTGGTGCTCTTTTCTAAGGGTCTGTCCTGTCACTTGTGTACCAGATCCTGGTCTTTCTTTACTACTCAACATCTCTCCTTTCTTCATTGCATCATCAGGTTTTCTCTCTGAACCAGATCATATGTAATGTCAACAAAGCCCTAATTTCTTCCTTTTAAGGAACCTCACTACTGGCTGGGTGTGGTGGCTCACTCTTGTAATCCCAGCATATTGGGAGGCTGAGTCGAGAGGATTGCTTGAGCCCAGGAGTCTGAGACCAGCCTCAACAACATGGTGAGACCTTGTCTCTACAAAGAGAGAGAGAGAGAGAAAAAAAAGAACCTCACTATGGAACTCACTTCAACTACCAGCCACCTTGTCATTCTTTTGCTCACAGGAACACAACTCTTTATCCAGAGGACAGAGCTCCAAACCCAGATCATCGAGATGTGTCAGCTTGAGGCCTTGGGTGTACATACATATATATGCATATATTATATATATATATATATATATATATATTTTTTTTTTTTTTTTTCTTTCAGAGTCAGGGTCTTACTCTATCACCCAGGCTGAAGTGCAGTGGCACGATCATGGCTCACTGCTGGCTTGACTCCTTGAGTTTAGACAATCCTTTCACCTCAGCCTCCCAAGTACCTGAGACTACAGGCATGTGCCACCATGCCCAGTTAATTTTTTTATTTTTTGTAGAGACAAGGTCTCACTATGTTGCCCAAGCTGGTCTCAAACTCCTGGCCTCAAGTGGTCCTCCAATACCTTGGCCTCCCAAAATGATGGTATTACAGTTGTGAACCACTGTGCCTGGTGAGTGTGCATTTTTTTTTAATATCAAGTTCACATATGCTTCCTCATGATCTGGTGACATACAGCTAAAAGATAAGTCTGTCCTCAACACTCCTAATGATGTAGAGGGATTGAATAGGTGCATTAAAAACTCCCATTTGGGAAAGGGAGAGTGAGGAAAACCCACTAGTCACTGATCCGTAATGTACATCAAACCTGTTGGACAGGACTGGTGATGACTCCCTGACCTGGCACGATGTTATTTCCATGCTTAGTTGATCCATGCTGGGTCTGCTTTTGGGAGGTTCTCTGTTCTGTTCTCTTGCCTACACTCATTAGGGAGGATATACTTCCTGTGGAATACACAGATTCTGTAGTCCTCTTGCTGTTAATGCAATTTTGAGGCATAGGAATTGCTTCTCAAACTTGCTGTACATAGGAATTAAAAACCTTGCCACCAAGTCACACCTCAGGCCTATTAAATCAGAGTCTCAAGGACCCAGGTGGCAGTAATTTTTAAAGCTCCCTGGATGATTTCAATGTGAAGCCAATGTTGAGAATTACTGCCTTCAGGGTTGATGAGTCCTAGACTGGTCCTGCTGGGTTTGTGGCTTTGTGTTTTCAGCACATTTCCCTCAAAACAGTGTGCTTCTAGTCTATTTGCTTCTGAGCAATTTCATGTGTAAGTGGCCACATCCAAAGATTTTGTGAAGAAGTGGGCTTCAAACCTAAGAATTCTTGCCTCCAAGCTGTTGGCCATAGTGCAGTCTTCAGTCCTGTCCCCTTGAGCCCAGTGGCCATTGCGTGAGACCCTTTGGTAGAGAAGATTTTCATGGGGAGGTGCTACCCTTGGTCACATCTTTGGTGCCAGAGTACCCAGTCTCCTCTGCATAGACAGTCACTTTCCTGTTTCCTCTTGTATTAGTTTCAACTGAAGTAGAGGAATTATTAACCCGGCCAGGCTTAAAATCATGGGACTCTCTGTTAACTTAGATGGGAGAATTCTACTTTAGTAAAAGCTGATTTTTCTCCCCCGTTCAACTCTTAAACCAGGTACCTCTAAGCTAAGATCTCCTCTTTTGATAAGTTATGGTATAGACTAAGCTGCTGTAACAAGAGATCTACGCCACCTCACTGCCCCCAATGCAAATGTAGTGTTTAAGAAAGTTCATTGTGGCTGAGCTCGGTGGCTCAGCCTGTAATCCTAGCACTTTGGGAGGCCGAGTCGAGTGGATTGCCTGAGCCTGCGGCTTCGAGACCAGTCAGGTCAACTTGGTAAGATCTCATCTCTACAATAAATCAAAAATTAGCCGGGCGTGGTAGTGCATGCCTGTAGTTCCAGCAACTTGGAAGGCTGAGGTGGAAGGATTGCCAGAGCCCAGCAGGTCGATGCTAGGATGGCCATGAGCATGCCACTGCACTCCAGCCTGGCCAACTGAGTGAAATTCCAACTCAAAAAAAAAAAGGAAGTTCATTTCTCTCTGAGGTAACACTCCAGAAATGGGCAGTCCCGGGGGCTGATGAAGTGGGACTGCCATCCTCCACATGTGAACTCCAGGATGACAATGTTACTTGTCATGATTTCTTAGCCAGTAGGATGGGGAAAGGGGAAGTAGAAAGCATGTTCTAAGATCTGACCGGAAGTCACATACTTCACATTCACTCACATCAGGGGAGGCAGGGACATGGCATTTCTGACTGGGTGGCCGCCATGTTGCTCACTGAACCTCGGCAAACCTCTATTCTTGAAGGGAATAAAGCCTTCATGGGTATGGGAGGAAAATCATTTTCACTGTAGCCCTCTGTTGGGTTTTGCTGAGGGCCCTAACAATGAATCAACACATCAACATTCTGAAATTTCATTCCATTTCCCCCAATAGCACAGCGTGGAGAGCTGGCCACATTTTAGCTAAATCTTTTGCCATCACCAAATTACTGACCTGGAATAATCTATTCTCACTGCCTTCTGGCCTACTTTTCCCACTCGGCCAATTCATATTTTAGGGTTTGTTTCTTGTAGCAACCCACTTCAAAACATCAAATTCTGTATCGAGTAGGAATGCTTACAGCTGCAAGTAAAGAAAAAACCTGACCAACAGTGGCTTAAAATGGGGTTTATTTTTCTTATTAAATAAAAGGTCTAGGGTAGGTGGTTTCCACCATTGGCTCCAGTGGTCTAAGGAATGCCATTTCTCTTTTCTCTCTTTCTGTTCAACTTAACATATCAGCTTTCCTTTTTTTTTTTTTTTTTGAGTTGGAGTCTCACTCCGTCGCCCAGACTGGAGTGCAGTGGCCACTTCTGGCCACTTTAGCCTCGACCTGCTGGGCTCCGGTGATCCTTCCGCCTCAGCCTTCCAAGTAGCTGGAACTACAGGCGTGTGCTACCATGCCCGGCTAATTTTTGATTTATTGTAGAGATGAGGTTTCGCCAAGTTGCCCAGGTAGGTCTCAAACCCGCGGGTTCAGGCAATCCACTCACCTTGGCCTCCCAAGCATGGGATTACAGGCTGAGCCACCAAGCCTGGCCATGTCAGCTTTTTTATTTCCTTGCTACTTCGTGGTTGCAAGATGATTGCTATAGTTCCAGACGTCACATCTAATTCAAAGCATGAATTAGGAGATAGGGTGGTACCTGCTGGGTCTCTTCTTTATGTCAAGAAAGGAAGTTATTCCATAAACTTCTCCACACAGGTCTCCTTATCTCTTATTGACCAGAATCAAGCCACATGCTCATTCCCAGGCCAGTGAAAAGAAGAAAGGGATTGGATAAATACCAACCAGGACTCATCGTCTAGGGCTGGAATATGGGTAACTTTCCTTCAGCCCAAGGGATTGTTGCCTAGTATCTGAACAAATAAATTGTGTTAGCAAGGAAGAAAGGGGAGGAGGGAGGTTAGGTATGGCAGGCGAATGAGAACAAGGACCGAAGGCCACACAGACAAGGACACTCTGTGAGTGTGAGTTGTCTTAAGCATGCAGGCTGTATGGAAGGTCATATACTCAGCGGCTGGCACACGCCATATCACAGTGGGAAAGGGGCATGAATACAGGTGAAGGCAGGATGGGAGGCAAGTGAAATTGCAAAGAAAGTGCCCTAAAAATATGGGGATTGGCCAGGCATGGTGGCTCATGCCTGTAGTCTCAGCACTTTGGGAGTCTGAGGCAAGAGGGTCGCTTAAGCCTAGAAGTTTGAGACCAGCATGAGCATCATAGCAAGTCCTTGTCTCTACAAAAATAAAAAAAATAGCCAGGCATTTGGCATGTGCCTGTAGTCTCAGTTACTAGGGAGGCTGAGGAGGGATGTTGGCCTTAAGAAGTTCGAGGCTGCAGTGAGCTGAGATTGTGCCACTGCACTCCAGCCTGGGTGACAGAGTAGACTCCGACTCAAAAAAAAAAAAAGATATCATATTTATGCATTTATGTAAAATTCTGCCCCATGTGAATATTTAAATAAGTTAGAAGATTTAAAAAGGGATCTCAACGCCATTCAAAATAAAGGTAATTTGAGGGCAACATATCAGGACCATGGCTGAACCCCTGCATTCAAGCAAAAAAAAAAGTATGATGAGTGAATGAATAAATGAATAAGTCTGTAAACAGCCACATTAGATGTCCCATTTAAACAAGCAAATAAATAGAAACAAGTTTGTAAGTAGCCAAAATAGATGTTGCATTGTCCATACATTAAGATCATGCATGGCCCAGCATGGGAAACATAGCGAAAACTCGTCTCTACAAAAAAATAAAAAAAATAAAAAAATTAAGAAACTAGCCAGCTTGGTGGCACATGCCTATGGTCCCTGCTACTACTTGGGATGCTGAGGTGGAAGGACCTCAGTCCCAAGACCCAGGCTGCTGTGAGCTATGACTGCCATGATCATGCCATTGCACTCCAGCCTGGGCAACAGAGTCCAAAAAAAAAAAAAAAAAGAACATGCATGCCACCCACTGGATGGCCAACCACTCAGTACTCGCTCCCGGTGTAATTATCTGGCAATCCTAACATCTTTGTTTTAGTCCAAGCACTTAAAAAGTAGAGACAGAGTGAAGCAAACTGCTAGAAATAGGCAGACTGACAGCAACAACAGGTGACAGCTGACAGGTTGACAGCGAAGGAGACAGAAATCTATATCAAGTGGACATAAGAACGCACAAAAGGCAAAGCTGTCAGGCTGTTCTGTTTAAGGGGAACGAGCTCCAGGCACCTCCATAGCCCCTGGTGGCACTGGTTTTACAGCAAGTCACAGCAAGTTTGCTATAAGTCAGCTCCCAGGTAACGAGGAACGTGAGAGTATGCACCACATTCTCTGTTTAAGAAAGCAAGGCAGTGTGTGATAGTACAGAGGATGTTCTCTATGCCTTTTTTTTTTCTGAGTCAGGGTCTCACTTTGTCACCCAGGCTGGAGTGCAGTGGCACCATCACAGCTTACCGTAGCCTCGACCTCCTGGATGCAGACCATCCTTCTGCCTCACCCTTCTGGGTAGCTGGGACTACAGGCATGGCCACAATGCCTGGCTAATTTCTTTTTTTTTTGTAAAGACGAGGTCTTGCTATATTGCCCAGGCTGGTCTGAATCTCCTGGGCTCAGGCGATCCTTCTGTCTCAGCCTCTAGAGTATCTGGGACAACAGGAGTATGCCACCACACCTACCTAATTCTTTTACTTTTTAAAACACAAGGTCTTGCTATGTTATCCAGGCTGGTCTCAAACTGCTGGGCTCAAACAAGTCTCCTGCCTCGGCCTCTCAGAGTGCTGGGATTACAAGTGTGAGCCACCGTGCATGGCCATGTCCGTGTGACTTTCAAGGTGTAGTTTTCAGCTCTCGCTGGATGCCACATCTGGACTCTGCTGTCTCCTCCAGGCAGCTGGCACTAGCCTGAGTTTTATTCACGATGTCCTGCTGGCTGCCAGCACAGTCACTCAAGATATGTTCTCTGAAGTTTTGTTAGTTGCCAAGAGGCCTTGACTTCCCCCAGATCCATAGGGTTGTCTACTTTGATTCTCTGATAGGGCCTGTCACAGACTCCTTATCATACCCCATTGACTAGAGACTCCTCAAGCTTCATGGGACCAGCTGGGTCACAAGTACTAAGTGGCACAATTGCTGGCACCTCAGCCTGGTTAACTGTAGACCTCATTGTCAAAGCTGAGAGTCAGTCAGGTGTGGTGGCCTGAGTCTGCTCCCAGCTACTCGATAGGCTAAGGTGGGAGGACCATTTGAGCCCAGGAGTTCGAGGCTGCAGTAAGCTAAGAGCATGTCACTGCACTACAACTTGGGTGAGAC
>CAUYQG010221011.1:0-20963 GCA_963574415.1 Tarsius wallacei
CGATTCCTAAAAGCTCTAAATATTGACCTCCCATATGACCCCACAATCCCCCTACTGGGAATATACCCTGAAGAACTCAAATCACTCTATAAAAAAGATACCTGCACACATATGTTTATCGCAGCATTGTTCACAATAGCAAGAACCTGGAAGCAACCATGCTGACCATTAAAAGAAGACTGGATTTTTTTAAAAGTGGTACATATACACAATGGAATACAATGCAATCATAAAAAAGAACAAAATCATGAATTTTGCGGCAACCTGGATGGAACCAGAATCTATAATACTGAGTGACCTCTCACAGAAATAAAGATTTGAGTATCACATGTTCTCACTCATATAGTGAACCTTGAACATCCAACATATTACTATAAGAAAATGACTGACAGTGGTGGGAAACTATGGGGGGGAGGGGAGATGGGATTAACGGTAGTCAATATCTCTCTGGGGACGAGGAGACTCCTCTTATCAACAAGGGTGCCTGAACAAAGCATATTTGTATACCTAACCCTTAACTGTATCCCACAACATCATAATAAAAAATATTGATTATTTTTTAAAAAAAGAAAGTTAAATTTGAAGTCCTTCATTTTTTGAGTGTGTGTCTCCCACCCCTCCTCCTAATCTCACTTCCACAGTAACCAATACTAATGGTTTGATTGTATATATGTTTTCAACTTTTGTCTTTACATTATAAGGTATCTTTTTTCATAACAGAAATGAACATATAATCAACATTTTTTCCTTGCATATACTATTCTACAATTTGCTTATTTTTATTTAATATATACTAGATGATCTTTAAGTTCTATACAAATATGTTCATTCACTTATTCAATAGACACTATATTTTTATGTTAGGCACAATGAATATTTATTACATAAATTAACAAATATATTAATATATATAGGGTGCACTGTCAGGCACTGGGTACACAGAGATAAGCAAAACAAAACAGTGTGTGTCTTCATGAAACTTACAGATTAGGAGGGGAAACAATAACAGCTAAATTAAAAGTACAAAAGGTCACAGAAGGTAATCCACATAATACAGTGATAACAAATAACCCAGGGACATATTTCTTTGTTTGTGTCTGTTAGGGAAAGTCTCTCAGATGATACAACATTAGAAGAATCAGAAAGTGAAGTGTCAAGGGATGAGCATTACAGATAGCAGAAGGAGCATGGGCAAAGGTCCTAAATAGGAAACAGATTATCACTTCAGCAAATGGGCAAGTAAAAAGAGGTACAAGCAGTGATCACAGCTAGGGGTTGTCACTTATTCTCAACGTGATCAGAACCACTCAAAGGTAACCACTGAAGGAGCAAAATAATTCTATAAGCATTTTGAAAAGCTCATGATTTCTGTTGTATAGAGAGAATAACAAAGGAAAGGGTGAAATAAAAATGCCACACACATCCCATTTCCCCTTTTCTTCTTTTTTTTTTTTTTTTTTTTTTTTCCATTTCGGCCAGTGTTACACAATTTTCTCCCATAAGAATCAAATCAGTGAGAAAAGAAATAAAGATAGAGAAAAACTGAGAGTCAAGATATATTATGTAGATAGAAATAACGGGGTTGGGCAACCCCTTTGGGTCCCCTCCCACTGTGGGAGCTTTTCTGTCTTCTCAATAAATCCTGCTTTCTAAAGAAAAAAAAAGAGAGAGAAAGAAATAAAAGAAAAAGAAATAATGGGGTTTATTGAAAGATTACACACACAGAGAATGAGGGGGGAAAGTGAATTACAAATATTTAAGAAAAAAAATCCTGCAAGCAGTCTTGCAAATAAAAGTTCAATGATACTTAATGAGAGAATAAATGGCTAAATAAACTGATGAACCATGTTGGTCTTATTCTATAAGACAAAATCCTGACATTCTGAGACTTTGTCCAGTCTCTCTAGGTTGGAACACCCTTCTTCTTGTTAAGAATGGGAATGTCCCTAGTTTTTTTTTTGTTTTTTTTTTTGCCATATTTCAGTCTTTTAAATGTACTTTCTTTTCCTGACCATCCTTCTTGGGTTGTCCTCACCGGCCTCAAACATTCAGGAAGGTCTGTAGCACTGACTGTCTTTACTAGGTAGTAGGTAGAATATTTTATTGTCCTATATCACTTCTCCTGTGTGACCAACCCCCAAGACTGTAAGCACCTGGAAGTCTTAGACCATATTTTATACTTATATGTATTCGCCACACTCCACTCAACCCCTTTCTCCAACTGCCTAACTCAAACCTCGAAGGAGTAGGAGCTTAACAAATGATGGCTAATTACAAAGCATTTTTTGCTGCAGACCTAATAGATTGTTTCTTGCTATTGCCTCAAGTCATAAATGACTCAGTCAAACTATCTGCTTCACTTGAGTTCTTAAAAATATGCCATGTGCATCTCATAAGTGCTTCAGCTCTTTAGCAGTTTCATTGGTAACCTGGCCTCCACCTTTTTGGTACATGATAAACTAAACAAAGGTATATGATGATGAACAGAATCTCAGTGCACTAGTGACATCTCAGAGTTGATTGCTAAGGACTATGCCTCTTTATTAAATATTAAACAAACTCTGTAGATGGCACTGATTAAACTGCTAAAAAAAATCAAGCATTCCATACCTGAGTCATTTAAACAAAAACTCACAGCTGGCAACTTAGGCTTTTTATTACAGATGTCAAAGTTAAGTAAGCTGAATGTAATCACCGAAAGGAAATTACTTCTCTTATTAAAAAGGTAAAAGAATATGCGTCAGTAACAGCTGTACACGTGAATAAAAACAAAATATTAATACTAAATAGGAGAATCCAAACACTTTTTGCTGTTTCAGAAATATAAATATTGAGTTATTTATCTCCTAGAGAATGCCTGATATGTTATAATATATCTAGGAGACCACTGTAATTCAATTTAAGAAAATCAGGCTATATATGTTTAATAAAAATACATACATTTTATTGGGTTTTCATCCTTATTTTCTTTTAGTGCTACACACTAATAATAATAACAGGTAACATTTATTGATCTCTTAGAGTGCTCTAGACACTGTGCTATGTGCTTTTTGCATGTGTATCTAATTGAACTCTCGCACCAGGCCTATAAAGTCACACCTTCTCCCTGAGTAATCTTGGGCCAGTCTATGGCTCTAAACATCACTGAGAAACAACTGCATAACCTGGCTCTCCAATTCTACTCTCCCTTTGGAAACTTACAACTACACTGCCAATTGTTCGTAGATATCTTCACCTGGAAGTCCAAAAAAATTCATCTTTTGTTTTCCCACTTTTATTGTGAAAATAAATGAAATTTTTATAAAATGTCCAATATATAATAACTGTTTAATAATTTACATGTGAAATATTTTAATATAATTTTGACCTCTCTTTTCTCTTACCAACAACATACAGTACATTGCTGACTTTCACTAATTCTGTTTCTAAAATCTTTTTTGTATGCAGCCTCTGGATCAAGCCCTCACTACTTCTCATCTTCACACCCTGCCACTCTAATCCAAATCAATGCTGCAAAGGTAGATATAATTGTATCTTTTCATTGCTTTACATTTTTTTTGTGGCTCCTTGCAGGCTTCCCCACTACTTTTTTTTTTAAGGCAACTTCATAACCTAGGACCAGCAGACTTTCCTTGTCCTGTATTAGACAGTTATACCACCAAGGCTCTGTGGCTGGGAGGCAGCACAGGTCAGATGCTGCAACACCTGATCAACAACAGTACTACTTTGGGTCTTTGTTCTGAAAGTCATGAAAAGTCATTAAAGGATTTTAAGTGGGAATGGCATGATGGCATCTGAATTTTTAAAGTATAATTTTGGTTATAATCTAGAGAATAAACTACTGGAGCCTAAAAATGGAGGTATAGATTCTACTACAGTTTTACTGATGAGCAATGATGGATCCAAATGAAAGCAGTGGACATGAAAATTTTTTTTTAATTTGGTAAAATTTTAAATTTCTTTTAAATTTAAAATGAACTAGACGATGAGTTCATATGGATTCATATGGATTTCTCATGTGCACAAATTATCTGGTAAACACTGGAAAAAGATCAAGCTGGGAAAGCAGAAAAGGCTGGGAGTTTTGTTTTGGAAGTGCCAGGGTTGAGGTACCTTGAGATGATGTGAACGTTGTTAATTAGGAACATTTCTATTTCTAATAATTCCAGGCTGAGCTATTTAAATCTCCTCGCTGAAATTACCTAAAAGTACTGGATAAAATATTATTAAAAAATTCAGTTTCTTAAAAGCATCAAAGAGTTAACAAGATGGCATGAAATTACTAAGCCAAATTTTGAAAGAAAGCAAAACCCAGAGAAAGAAGCCAAGCAACTGAAACTGCTTTTTCCCTAAGAGCAATTGCTAATCTAGGCAAGTCTGACAGCCTCTTTTAGCCAGAGGGACAGATATAAAGGCTCACCCAAGTGGAGAATCTAATAGCATGATACCTAGGACTGGAGTGGCAGGGTTGAGAGACCTACAAAGATGAGAAGTAGTAAAGGTCTGATCCAGGGTACCCTCACATTAAACTAGGGCCTTAAATGGCTATACTCCAAATATAGGAGAACTAGAGGTAAACTGGTCCTTTACATTGCCCCAAGGGACTGAGGAGATGGCCTAGTGCTAAAGGGGCATGTCTCTAAAGGTTGTAATTACTAGTGGCCTTTAAATGAGTTTTAAAATTACTAATGGCCTTTATATGAGTTTCTGACAAACAGAAAACCTAAATAGGATGATGAACTTGCCTTGCTTTCTCTTTACACGCTAAGGATTATGCTACACAAAGTTATCTATAATCATCTGAATATCCCATATAATACTCCCATGTTACATTCCTTCTGCTCAGAAAACTTTTCCCCTTTTCTCTATTAGTCAAAACTCTGTAGATTTTTTATGACAGTTCGTGATCATCTCCTACTAGTATCCTTCTCTATTACCTCCAAAACAATTAAATCCTCTCCCACTCTCTATTTCCCAGAGTCTTTCCCTAATATTTCTTTTATAACATTTATCATACAGCATATTATATGGTCTCTTTAGTAAGAACGTGGGCTTCCTAAAAGCAGAAACTGTTTGTAGGTTATCTACAAAGAAGAGAAGTTCAAACAGATGAACACGTGTGGTGGGTTTATTAGTTATAAACAGTTTTACATAGAAAAAAGTCCAATGACACTAATATTGATCACATTTTTTAAAGTTACTTTTAGTTTTCAGTCACTTTTTTTAACTTTTAATTTTTTTATTTTAAAGATGTGGGGTACAATTCAGGGTTAGGTATACAAATGTACATTATGCAGGTACCCTTGTTGATGAGGTGTGCCCCCCTTCCCCAGGCATATTCCCACTACTGCCAATCCCACCTCCCCATCCCCCTGTTCCCCCACAGTTTCCCACTACTGTCAATTATTTTCTTATAGTATTACAATAGTTGTTCAAGGTCCGCTTATGAGTGAGAACATGTGATACTCAGCTCTTTGTTTCTGTGAAAGATCACTCAGTATTATAGACACTAAGTTCATCCAGGTTGCTGTGAAGTTCATGATTTTGTTCTTCTTTATGGCTGAGTAATATTCACTTGTGCATTGTGTACATGTACCACATTTTTTATCCAGTCCTCTTTTGATGGGCAGCATGGTTGGTTCCACATTCTTGCTATTGTGAACAATTTTGCAATAAACATATGTGTGCAGGTATCTTTTTTATAGAGTGATTTGGGTTCTTCTGGGTATATTCCCAGTAGGGGGTTTGCAGGGTCATATGAAAGGTTGATTTTTAGAATCGCCACACTGTTTTCCACAGAGGTTGTACTAGTTTACACTCCCACCAACAGTGTAGAAGTGTTCCCTTTTTGCCACATCCTCTCCAGCATCTGTTATTTTTTGAGTTATTGATGATAGCCATTCTGACTAGAGTTAGGTAGTATATCAGTGTAGTTTTAATTTGCATCTCCTTGATGACTAGTGAGGCTGAACATTTTTTCATGTACCTGTTGGCTGCCTATATGTCTTCTTTTGAGAAGTGTCTATTCATATCGTTTGCCCATTTTGTAATGGGGCTGTTTGTTTTTTTCTTTTCAGCATGTTTGAGTTCCTTGTAAATCCTAGATGTTAGGCCTTTGTCAGACACACAGTTAGCAAATATTTTTTTCTCATTCTGTGGGCTGTCTCCCTGCTCTCTTGATGGTTTCTTTTGCTTTGCAGAAGCTCGTCAATTTGATGAGGATCCACTTGTCTCTTATCTTTTATGCCATGGGCACTTGGGGTTTTGATCAGGAATTGGTTGCCAGTTCCAATTTCCATAAGGGTGTATCCTGCACTTTCTAAGGTTCTTAAAGTTTGAGGTTTTATGTTTAGGTCTTTGATTCATTAAGAGTTGATTTTTGTGTATGGTAATTGGTAGAAGTCTTGCTTTAATCTTCTGCATGTGGTCAGCCAGTTTTCCCAGCACCATTTACTGAATAGGTTCTCCTCTCCCCAGTCGTTGGTGGTGGAGGCTTTGTTGAAGATAAGTTGGTTGAGAAATTGAAGTTTTGCTTCTGGAATCTCTACCCTGTTCCATTGGTCTATATGCCTGTTCTTGTACCAAAACCAGTCTGTTTTGATTCTTGTAACTTTATTATAAAGTTTAAAGTCTAGGAGTGTGACACCTCCTGCTTTGGTTTTAGTGTTTTTTGTTGTTGTTTTGCTGAGGATTGTCTTGGCGATTCGTGGTCGTTTATGTTTCTATATGAATTCCTGTACTGTCATTTCCAGGTCTGAGAAGGATTCTGCTGGTAATTTAATGGGTATTGCCTTGGGTAGGATGGACATCTTAAAAATGTTCTTCCAATCCATGAGCATGGAATATTTTTCCATTTGTTTGTGTCATCTTTGATTTCTTTGAGCAGTGTTTTATAGTTTTCATTGTAAAGATCTTTCACATCTTTAGTTAGGAAGATGCCAAGGTATTTCATTTTTTTGTGGCTATTGTGAATGGGATTGTGCTTTTTATTTGGGTTTCTGTTTGTTTATTGTTGGTGTATAGAAGTGCAACTGCCTTTTGCACATTGTACCCTGAAACTTTGCCAAAGTCCTTTATCAGTGCAAGGAGGTTTTTTGACAGATTCTCTTGGGTTTTTGAGGTATAGCATCATGTTGTCTGCAAAGAGGGATAACTTGACTTCCTCTTTTCCTATTTGGATACCCTGATCTCCTTCCCTTGTCTGATCACTCTAGCTAGGACTTCTAAAACTATGATGAACAGGAGGGGTGAGGGTGGGCATCCTTGTCTTGTTCTGATTTTCAGGGGAAATGATTCCAATTTATGTCTGTTTAGCAGTATGCTGGCTGTGGGTTTCTCATAGATGGCTCTTACTATTTTGAGGCATGTTCCAACTATGCCTAGATGTTTGAGGGTTTTTATCAAGAAGGAGTGCTGGATTTTATCAAAAGCTTTTTCCATGTTTAATAATATAATCACGTGGTTTTTGTCTTTACATCTGTTGATGTATATAATCATGTTTATGGTCTTGCAGATGTTGAATCAGCCTTGCATCTTGGGGATGAAACTTATTTAGTCATGGTGGATGATTTTTGAGATGTGTTGTTGGATCAGTTTGCTAGGATCTTGTTGAGAATTTTAGCAATCAACTGATCTTAAAGGTGCCAAGAACAGTCTCTGATAAATAATGTTGGGAACATGGATAGTCATGTGCCGAAGGACACTTATCTCACCCAATATATATAAAAACCCCACCAAACTCAAAATGGGTTAAATACTTAAATTTAAGGCCTGAAACTATAAAACTCCTAGGAGAAAGCACAGAGAAAAATTTTCTTGGCATAGGTCTGGGCAAAAATTCTTTGGATATCACTCCAGGAGCATAGGTAACAAAAGCAAAAATGGACACACAGGGTTGCATCAAACTAAAAGCTTCTGCGAAGCAAAGGAAACAATGAACTGAGTGAAGAGACAATCTCTGGGAAGCTATTTGGAAACTAAAGATCTGATAAGAGTCAATAACCTAGATATACGAGGGACTCAAATAACTCAATAGTAAGAAAACAAACAACCCAATTAAAAATGAGCAGACATTTCTCAAAAGGCATACAAATGGCCAAGTATATGAAAAGATGCTCAATATCACTAGTAATCAAGAAAATGCACATCAAAACCACTATATCACCTCACACCTGTTAGAATGGACATTATCACAGAACAGAAAATAATAAGTGTTGACAAGAATGTGGAGAGGTTGGAATCCTTATATGTTGTTGGAAGGAATGTAAAATGGTGTCATCACTATAGAAAGCAATATGGAATTTCCTCAGAAAATCCAAAATAAAACTACCATATGATCCAATAATCCTACTTTTGGGCATTTATCCAAAAGATTTGAAATCAGGATCTCAAAAATGTTTGTCCTAGTCTTTTCATTGCACATTGTTCTCCATAGCTAAGGTGTGGAAGCAACCTAAATGTTCATTGGTAGTTGAACAAGTAAATGCCCTCCATTTTCATTGGTGGATGAATGTATTGACAGGTGAATGGTATATGCATATGATGGAGTATGACTTAGCCTTGAGAAAGAAGAAAATCCTATCAAATGTAAAAACATAAATGAACCTTGGGGACATTTTTGTAAGTGAAATAAGCCAGTCACAGAAAGGTAAACACCGCATGATTCCACTAAAATTATGTATCTAAAGTAGTGAAATCCTAGAAGCAAAGAGTAGGATGGTGGTTCTGGTGGCTTCTGGAAGAGGGAAATGGGTTTCAGTTCAATTGGTGTAAAGTTTCAGTTATTTGTGATGAAAACGTTCTAGAGAACTTCTGTACAAGAAAGTGTTTACAGTTAACAAGAGGGTAGATTTCACATTATCTGTGTGTTTACTACAATAAAAAAGCTGAAAAACCTTCATCTGTTATTGTCTTCTACTCAGAATCAGAAATTTAATCTTTTAGTTGCTGGAAGTGATCCTTAACTACTTTCCCTCTTATTCCTGACAACCAATCTGCCTGCAAATCTTGTTGCTTCTGTCTGGAGGAAGGTTTACTTTGAAGTTAAAGAAGCTTTAAGTTCCTTATTTGCAAGAATTCCTTACCAGATCCTGGGAGATGGTTTGGCACAGTATTCACACAGCCATATGTTTTTGTAAAATTTGCAAAAGCAAAATAATTTTTAAGATTTAAAAAATTGAAATATAATTCATATACTATAAAATTCACCTTTCAGAGTATAAAATTAATTTTTTAGTATATTCATAAAGTTGAACAACTATCCCCCCTATCTAATTCCAGCGTGTTTTCCTATTTTCCCAAGAAATCCATACTCATTCTCCCCTTTCTCCTCTCTCTTCAGACCCTGGCAAGCACTAATCTACTTTCACCATGGCATTTGTCTCTTCTGAACTTTTTATATAAACAAAATCTTATAGGACATGGCCTTTTGTTTCTGGCTTCTTTCAGTTGGCATAATGTTTTCAAGGTTTATCTGTGTTGTAGCACATACATCAATCTTTTATTCATTTTTGTTGCTGAATGCAATTCCATTGTATGGACATACCACATTATGTTCATCCATTCATCAGTTGGTGGACATTTGGATTGTTTCCATTTTTTTGCCTGTTATCAATAATGTTGTTATGAATATTCTCATACAAGTTTCTGTGTGGACATACGTTTTAAATTATCTTGGGTATTGTCATAGATTGAATAATGACACTCCAAAGATGTCCACATCTTAATTCCCAGGACCTATGATTGTTTCATCTTATATAATGAAAAAAATTACAGATGTGATTAATTTAAGGATCTTGAGATGAGGAAATTATCTAGATTGTCTGAGGGCTCCAATGTAAACACAAGGGTCCTTCAAAGAAAGAGGCAGACAGGGGGATGAGAGAAGGTAAGGAGGTATGACCGAGCCAGAGATGAAAGGGACATGAGGAAGGGTCCAAAGCTAAGGAATACAAGTGGCCTCTGGAAGCTGGACAAAGAGAGACAATGAAGTCTCTCCCAGAATTTTCAGAAAGAGTTCAGCCCTAACGAACCCTGTTTGAAGACTTCTGATCTTCAGAACTGTAAGGTAAGAATTCTGTGCTGTTTTTATCCATTAAGTTTGTGGTCATCCGCTAGAGTTCAGCAAGAGAAAAGCTACACAGGTATGTACCCGGTAGAAATCAGATGTTTTAACCAGGATTTCTATCCTGACTTCCTCTCTATTACAATTTCTCTCATGTCATGGGTGGTGGAATAGCCACAGACATATTGGGAACTGGCTAAAGGAAGTTGCACGGAGTTACCTTTTGTTTTGTCTTGTTTTTTGAGTCCTAGTCTCACTCTGTTGCCCAGGCTGGAGGGCAGGGAGTGGCATGCTCACGGCCGCCTCAGCCTTGATCTGTCAGGTTCAGGTGGTCCTTCTGCCTCAGCTTTCCATGCACCTGGAACTTCAGGCATGAGTCACCAAGCCCGGTTAATTTTTTGATTTATTGTAGAGATGAGGTCTCGCCAAGGTGCCCAGGCTGGTCTTGAACCCGTGACCTCAGACAATGCTCTCACCTCCCAAAGTGCTGGGATGACAAGTGGAGCTACTTTAAGACAGGTTTAATGGAATGTATTTACGTGGCTTGCGATGGTCTCTGTATGTCCTGAACTTATGCTAGCTGGCCATTTGATGTGGAAATGGCTTTCAGGATTCTCCTGCTGACCACTGCACTGTCGCACTTGACCATCAGGACAGGAAGGTGTAGGACCAGAGGACCGACAGTGACCTACAGTGTCCTTTGGTTCCCGGCACTGGAAGCACGCAGATAGTAGAGGGCAGAACAAGGCTTGAGGTGTGTGGAGGCAGAGGTCAGCCCACACCTGACAACAGTGCTAACCTCTTCCAAGGCATATCAAGGAAAACTGTGAAGCCAAAATAAACATT
Source organism: Tarsius wallacei (assembly GCA_963574415.1). Taxonomy (NCBI): domain Eukaryota; kingdom Metazoa; phylum Chordata; class Mammalia; order Primates; family Tarsiidae; genus Tarsius; species Tarsius wallacei. Next base: position 10,910 of record CAUYQG010221011.1, read on the forward strand.
TCCAAACTGTCAGTAATAAAGATCATACTAGAGGAAACATTGGATTATTTTTCTATTATCTCCACAGAAAATAATATTACAAAATATTTGTCACACAAAAAGGGTGTCAAAGAGCATGAAATAAAAATGTAAGGGAGTGGAAATCATTATCGATGTATGCTATTTTGTTATTTTCCTGGATTTTTTTAATGTTTATGGCATTTGTCAGCTTTCAAATTATATTTTATTCATTTTTATTTGTAACTTAAGATTTGCAGCTTCTTTTTTTCATTCTAAATAACATTTGCTTTTGTAGCTAATTGTGTAGTCCTAATTTTGCACTATTATTGCTGTTATTTATTAATTAATTTACTTTTAGAGGCATGGGCTTACTCTGTTGCCCCAGCTAGAGTATAATGGTGTGACCATAGTTCACAGTAGCCTTGAACTCCAGGGCTCCAGTGGTCCTCCTGCCCTAGCCTCCTGAGTAACTAGGACTGCAGGCATGTGCCACCATGTTTGGCTAATTTTTTCTTTCTATTTTTTTAGAGGCTGTATCTTACTGTGCTATCCAGGCTGGTCTTGAACTCCTCGTCTCAAATGATCCTTCCACTTCAGCCTCCAAGGAGCTGGGATTACAAACATGAGCCACTGTGCCTGTCCCTGCATTTTTTTTTGAAAAAGGGTGTTCCTAATTTGCAAAACTCAGATCGTATTGGATCTTCTGGCTGTGCTTTAAAAGTTTTTACCTGGAAGTTGACTCCTTCTTACCACTTCCACGGCTGCTACTCCAATCCAGGGGCTAATGTTTCTCGCCCAGTTATCGCCATAACTTCCAACTGGCTTCCCTGACTCCACCTTGATGGCCACCACCCCAGTCTCTTCTCAACATAGTGGTCAAAGTGATTCTGGAATTATAATGCTATTAATGAACGTAACCTAGTGTAACTTAATGTGCCGTGATGTCTCCTAATTTGATGTGCGTCAGACCAAGGCTCCACTCATTCAAAACCTTCCAAAGAGTTTCCCGTTTCACTCAGAGAAAAGCCCAAGTCCTTAAAGTGTCTTACAGAATTCTCCCCCACCCCACAGAAGACCTCCTCACCTCCTGCTCTTCGTACTTGCTCCACTGTGAACATCTGGTCTCCTTGCTGTCCACATGTCAGGTTTGTCACCATCTCAGGTGTTTGTCCTTGCTGTTCCCCTGCATACAGCAACATTCTGCCCATGTATTTGCCTGGTTCATTCCCTGACTCCCTTCAAGGTTTTACTAAAATGTCATCTTGTGAGTGACGTTTACCTGGCCATCCTAACCCATTACATTCTCTCACCCCACGTCCCCTTTTCCTCTCTTTGTATTTCTCCTTAGAATTTTTACCATCTTTTAGTTTTGGCTTGTTGTGAAACCTGAAATCAAATAATTTTGTTCTACATATCCAGATATTATAATCTCAGCATATAAATGAGAAAGATTTTAATTTGAATTTTATTACTTTAAATACTATTTTTGTTGGTTTTTGGGTAACTTACAACCACTATTCACAACTCAAGAATGTTCTCTTGGGTTCACTTCATGATTGCAGAACACTGCTATTTTCTGTGTTGAGTCCTGATTATAAACATGAACTCTTATCTAACATACTTTACTCTGGTTCCAGTGAGGAGCTCTTTACTTATTTATTTCCTTTAATTTCCCGGATGGAAACTGTTGACAGAATCGCCAGGGTATCTGACTACATTGAGAAATGTGCTCTTCTCAGGAAAATCCATTTATGGAAAGGCAAACTGAGCTAATTAATTTCATTTGTAGTACCCAGTCATGATATTGCAATAGTGAGATATGGCAATGAAGGAAAAACTGCTTCCATGGAAATCAGAGGCAGAGATTATTTATTTTATTGCTAGCAAAGGAAAAGCTTGAAAGCAGGAAAAGGAATTTCTTTATTTGTGTGTGCGACAGTGGAGCCTGCTTATGGAAGCCCTGGGCCAACAGATGTTGCATTGATGAAAGTAGAGACCCCAAATTTGATCCTCCTCTGAAAGAAATAGCTCCAAATTTACTTTCAGTCAGAAAATGCACTTCAGCAGAATGATTCATCAAGGATTCCTTTCAAATTCCAGAGTTGGTGGGACTACAGATTTATATTGATGTACATATGTACATTTGTATGTGTGTATGATTTACTGGTCACAGTTACAAACTTTGCAATTTAAACAAGAAACCCATTTGAAAATATGTCTTAAAGTGAATTGGGTGTGATGCCTCAAAGACCCAAATCATGGAATGATTGCTATTCAGATAAATGAAAGTATTTCCTTTACCTCTGTTACTGTTTGGTTTGGATTAAAAATTTGCTATTTATATAGGCATGATTCTGACATGAGAATTGACTAAACTACTCACTTTTAAAGCTTTTAAAATTTACTTTTAAAACCATGTATTCTTAAACATTTATCAAGTGCCAGTTGGGAGCTGGGTACTCTGCTAGGTACAGGGAAAGCTTTCTGGGGAAAAAGATGCCAAATCAAGTCAGCAAAAGTAACATTTCTCTTGTCTATTGTTTTCATGACACAACATTAATTCACTACCTATTAGACTCTTGCCTTTCGCCTCCCCTTTGCAACTGTGGGATTTGCCGCACTTCTTTTTTTGACAGGCATCATCGTTTTGGGCTTTACAAACTGGGATGCCAGGGAGACACTGGGAGGTTGGACGGGGCAGAGGGGCTTGCTCTTTCCATTCTTGTTCTGCTCCTTTTAGCATTTCATCGGAACACTTCCACTCTGTAGCAACACTAAACTTCAGTCACAGCAGCTGTTTCCATGTTGTCATTTTCCCAAACAACTAGAGCCAGCCTCATCACACCTTCTCAGAGACACAAGCACCAGCTGGCGGGAGCCCTCCTTGGAGGTCTGTGTCCTAACCTTGTGTTTTCACAATTCCTTACAGCACCCTCCTCTCTGCTCCCAAACCTAGGGTGCTAGCTGTTTCCTGGACTTATTACCTCTGTGATATTTCAGTGTCTCCCTCTTGCCCTTTCAGGTCTCTAAGACACGATCAAGCATTTTTTTATATTAAGCTTTCTTTGTTAAATGATACATATGTAGTTTCCACTCCCTAGTTGGACCCCGACTAATACAGAAATCAATGTGCCTCCATACTTATTTTAAAATAAGTTTCATTTCTCAAGTTTCTCTTGATAGATGAATAATCTCTGGCAATGTCTGTGATACACACACACGCACACAAAATCTATGTCCTTAGTAGTTTTTACAAGTATAGGAGAATGAAGGAGTTAATAATTAGGATGCTTCAAGAATTTTTCCTAAAAATGGGGTGGCCAGTTATATGACAACAAATTCTATTTTGTTCGTTTGCTCTTTTTAAACAAATAAATTTTACTTGAAGAATAAATGACAATATTTTAACAGTAGGTGTGGCAAACCTGTGTTGCAATTACTTATAAAGGAAGTTACTAGCTATTAAATACAGTACTTGCTTCAGGCATATTTGCATCTTAGGTAATTAAAAATGGGCCCACTTTGGGTGAACTAGGGAGGTGAAACTGCTGACTGTCATACTTTTAGTAAAATGACTTTAATTGTTTCTAGTCAATTTCAATTACAAGTCAAAACATTAGCATATGTACTCAACTGTTTTAAATTTCTATGAAAACACATTAGTATTATTTATTTAGTCCAAATAGTCTAAACAAGTATCAGCATTTCTTATGAAGTGTATCACCCAGAATAACTCCATTCTAAGAATTTTTACATAATTCATTTATTTGAAATTTTTGTTTGACTCTATGAAACAAAGTGAGAAAAGCCAACAACAAATTCCATTTGAATACTGAGATTAAAGCTTCTTGCTTATTATTATCTGTAACCTTACTAAGCATTTAAAATGTTGATTTAGTACAGATAGTTGAAAAATAAAATAAGATAAAATAAAATGGTGATTTATAGAATGCAGATTTTAAAAAAAGTTTTCAATAAAGAAATTTTATAGAAAACAAGTCTTCTAATATAGTCCAGGATGGCTGCATTTATGAAGTATTTTTATAAAGATCTGAAATATTGGTTCAAATATTAGTTAAAACAATACCACTCATTTCCAGATAAATTATCTGAACTTTGAAATTCCATACATCTTTGCATTGTGTTTTAAAAATTAAATATTAGCTTATTTTTCACATAGAATAATTCTTCTTACTCTTTAAATATTTTTGCAGCTCTCGTTGAGGTGTTGATTTTAAGACCATATTTTGTTTTCTAAGTTAGAAGTTGAAGAGCCTATAATTTAGAAATATATTTGTTAACAACTGGCATGCTAAGTAGTTCAAAAAGTAGAATATACTCTCAAAATGATCTCACTACTGTACTCCAAATTCTGGAGAATGAATACTAGGTAATTTTAAGTAGGAAGGTAAGAAAGACTCTTCCCAAGGATATGAAATAAGTATTTAATTCAAAAATACCTCTTCCAGTTTGTTTTGGTGTGTGTGTATGTGTATGTGTGTTTAATTGTTTTTTGCTTTGGTTTCTGCTCTAATTGTTCTGTTTTTATTTTATTTTTAAAATTTTTGTCCATCTCATTTCATTCTACTTTTTTCTGTTCTCCTCATTGCTGTTACTGTATCTTGGACTCAGGGGGCACACAAACACAAATCATATAAAGTGGTGGTGGGGGGGTGGGAACCCATACCACAATCAGTGAACACTGTGATTTGCAAGTAGTTTCTGAATCCTAGCTCCCCATTCTCCACCTTATTTGACTCTCAACAACACAAGAGACAGAAAAGTTTCCCACCCACAGCCATGTTTCAAAATAGAAAATATTCAGAGCCCTGGTCAGGGAAGAGTAGAGGGCTGAAGAAATATCAGAAGTAAAAGCCTCTCCCACTTCCACTGAATAATGGAACTACAGAGAAAAGAAAGAGATCTGCCACAAATGAGTATCAACAGAGAAACAAGCTAATTCCCAGTGTTTCAAAGAGAGTATGTCTGAAAAATCAGACTTCAGAGCCCAAACAATTGAAGTCACCAATGACTGGTCTGAGTATACAACAGGGATTAGGGAATGGATGGAAAGAGAGAACAAGACTCAAGAAAGACAAGATGCAACACTGAGAGAACTTGTAACAATGATTTTGTCCATAAAAACTTCATCCAGGAAATAAATAACAAGATGACAAGCATGGAAAGCAGAATTAATCAGGCAGAAGAAAGAACCTTAGAACTTGAAGACCAAAACATGGAATTAAGCTGATCTGTAAAAAACATAGAAAGAAAACTCAGAAAGAAGAACAAAGCTTCCAAGAGATGTGCGATTATATTAAGAGGCTGAACCTATGCCTGATTGGTATCCCAGAAGAAGAAAGGGAAATGGAAAACACCTGGGAGCACATATTCCAGGAGTTATCCAAGAAAACTTCCCCCAGCCGGGCTCAGTGGCTCAGCCTGTCATCCTGCACCTTGGGAGGCTGAGGTGAGTGGATTGCCCGAGCCCGCGGGTTTGAGACCCGCCTGGGCAACTTGGTGAGACCTCATCTCTACAATAAATCAAAAAAATTAGCCGGGCGTGGTAGCACATGCCTGTAGTTCCAGCTACTCGGAAGGCTGAGGCGGAAGGATCGCTGGAGCCCAGCAGGTAGAGACTGAGGTGGCCGGGAGCAGCCACTGCACTCCAGTCTGGGCGACAGAGTGAGACTCCAACTTAAAAAAAAAAAAAAAAAAAGGAAATGTCCCCCATCTACCCAGAGATGTGACCACCCAAACACAAGGGATACAGAGAACCCCCATAAAACATCAAATGAGAAGACCAACCCTTAGTCACTTAGTAATTTGCCTACACAAAGTAGGCACAAAAGAAAAAATTATAAAGGCAACAAGAGAAAAAGGTCAGATTACCTACCGGGGAAAACCAATCAGAATAGCAGCAGACCTATCAACAGAAACACTACAAACTAGAAGAGACTGGAGTCCAGCATTCAAAGTCCTCAAAGATAAACAATTCCAACCAAGAATTTAATACCCAGCCAAGCTCAGTTTCACAGTCCTCAAAGATAAACAATTCCAACCAAGAATTTAATACCCAGCCAAGCTCAGTTTCATCAGCGATGGAGAATTAAAATCCTTTCAAATATCTAATCCCTAAAGATTATGCAGCTTCCAGACCAGCTCTACAGGAGACACTTAAAAAAGTATTAAGCACAGAAGTAAGAAAAAAAAGAACGACCACGCACTTCCCAAAAGAACAGCAGAACACAGAATCAACAAGAAGCTGCAATACACCATGACTGCAAACTTGAAAACACACACATATATCAACCCCAAAACTAAAAGAAAACAAAGAAAAAACTTTATAAGAACTTCAAAACGGGGAAAAACAATCACATTTCAATAATCAGCCTGAATGTGAGTGGACTAAATGTACCACTGAAAAGACACATAATGGCAAACTGGATAAAGAACCATGACCCAATAATTTGCTGCATCAGGCAACTCATCTCACCACAAAGGACGCACACAGACTCATAGTTAGAGAATGGAAAATTAGTTTCCAGGCAAATGGATCATGAAAGAAGGCAGGAGTCATGATCTTAATATCAGACAAAACAACCTTCAAGCTATCAAAAATCTAAAAAGATACAGAAAGACACAACATAATGATAAAAGGTTCAATCCATCAATAAGAAATATTCATCCTAGCCGGGCTTGGTGGCTCAGCCTGTAATCCTGCGCCTTGGGAGGCTGAGGTGACTGGAATGCCTGAGTCCGCAGGTTCGAGACCTGCCTGGGCAACTTGGTGAGACCTCATCTCTACAATAAATCAAAAAAATTAGCCGGGAATAGTAGCCCGCACCTGTAGCTCCAGCTATGTGGAAGACTGAGGCGGAAGGATCACCGGAGCCCAGTAGGTCGAGGCTGCGGTGGCCGGGAGCAGCCACTGCACTCCAGTCTGAGCAACAGAGTGAGACTCCAACTCAAATAAATAAATACATAAATAAATAAAATAAAATAAAAATTAAATTGAGTACTTATCCTGTATTAAAAACTAACTGAAATGGATCAAAGTGTTAAATGTAAGATGTAGAACTATAAAACTATTAGAGAAAACAAAGTAGAAAGTCTTTATTTTTGATATGAAATAATTTCTTTAATGATACTAAAAGCATAAGGAACAAATAAATAAAGCTCCTGTGCACTATCAAGAGTGAAAACCAGCCAGGCTCGGTGGCTCAGCCTGTAATCCTGTGCTTTGGGAGGCTGAGGTGAGTGGATTGCCTGACCCGCAGGTTCGAGACCCGCCTGGGCAACTTGGCAAGACCTCATCTCTACAGTAAATCAAAAAAATCAGCTGGGCATGGTAGCACATGCCTGTAATTCTGGCTACTCGGAAGGCTGAGGTGGAAGGATCGCCGGAACCCAGCAGGTCGAGGCTGCAGTGGCCTGGAGCGGCCACTGCAATCCAGTCCAGGCAACAGAGTGAGACTCCAACTCAAAAAAAAAAAAAAAAAGAGTTAAAACCCTGGCAGCAGGCAATACTCTTGCTATTGTCCTACATGTTGTTCCCTTCACAACATGACTTTCCTTTAGCAAATCTATCAATAATAATTAAAAACAGAGTAAAAACTCCACAATGAGAAAATATATACAAATTATGTACTTGGCAAAGAAATTAATATTCAGAATATATGAAGAACTTCCATAATTCAGTCACAACACTCCAACCAACAATCTCAAAAATGAGCAAGATTTGAATAAACATTTCCCCAAGAAGATATGCACATGGCCAATGAACATATGAAAAGATGTTCAAAAGCATTATTCTTTATGGCAATGCAAATAGAAATCCCAATAAAATATCACTTCACAACCACAGGTAAAAGTATTATCAAAAAAAAAATTTTTTAAAAGGCTAGCATGGTGACTCATGCCTATAATCCCAGCACTTTGAAAGGGTGAGAGAACTGCTTGAGCCCAGGATTTCGAGACCATTCACAGCAATACAACAAGAACTCACTGCTACAAAAAACTTTCTAAAAAATTAGCCAGGGTGGGGTTGGTGGCTCAGTCTGGAATCCCAGCACTTTGGGAGGCTGAGGCAAGTAGATCACCAGAGTCCACGGGTTCAAGAGCAGCCCACACAACTTGGCAAGACCTCATCTCTACAATAAATAAATAAATAAAAATACCCGGCATGGTAGTGCGCGCCGGTAGTTCCAGCTACTCAGAAAGCTGACGAGGAAGGATCGCTAGAGCCCAGCAGGTCAACAGTGGGGTGGCCATGAGTGTGCCACTGCACTGCAGCCTGGGTGACACAGTGAGACTCCAAGTCAATAAATAAATAAATAATAAATAAATAAAAATTAGCTAGAAGTGATGGTATTTGCCTGTAAGTCCCACTCCTCAGAAGGCTGAGATGAAAAGATCACTTGAGCCTGGGAAGCTGTCTGCAGAGAGTTGCAGTGAGAATGCCACCATTCTCTAGCCTGAGTGAGACTCAGACTCTAAAAACAAACAACAACAAAAACAGCAAATGTTGACAAGAATGTGTAGAAATCTAAACCACTGTGATTTCCTTTGAGAAAGTAAAATGGTACAGCCACAGTGAAAAGAAGTTTGGTGACTCCTTAAACAAATTAGAAATACCACAGTTCCTAGCAATCCCAAAGGATACACTCAAATAAAAACAGACTCACAAAAATACTTGTACACCAATGCTTATAGCAGTATTATTCACAATTGCCAAAAGATGGAAATAACCCAAGTGTTTATCCACAGATAAATGGATAAGGAAAATGTGCTCTACACATAAAATGAAATATTATTCAGGTATGAATTCTGACACATGCCATTATGTGAATGAATATTGAAGACTAAGGCTAAATGAAGTAAGCTACACACAAAAGGACAAATACTGTATGATCTACCTGTATAACATCTTTCAATTCAAAGAAAGTAGAGTAAAGGTCACCAAGGTTTGAGTTCAGAAGAGAATGGGGAGTTAACAGGTTTTCTGGTTAGAATGATGAGAAAGTTTTAGAAATAAACAGTGGTATAAGTCACACAACATGGTGAACATACTTAATGTTATGAAATGGTACACTTAAGGGTATATTAAATACACTTTGGGAGGTCAAGGGAAGAAGTGGATCACTTGAGGTGAGGAGTTTGAGACCAGACTGAGTAACAGAGTGAGACCTTGTCTCTATTAAATTTTTGTTAAATTTCTGAGTGTGGTAGCATGTGCCTATATAGTCCTTTAAAAAAAAAAAAAAAAAGGAGGGGGGAGATAAAATTGGAAATTCCATGATATATTTTACTAGTTTTTCAATGGAGAAAAGTCAGTATAGTATGACCAACTTGTCAAAAGACTTACTATCAAAAAAATTCTTTTAGAGCCAACATGGTGGCTCATGCCTATAATCCACTTTAGGAGGCCAAGGTGAGAGGATTGTCTTAGTCCAGGAATTCAAAACCAACCTGAGCAACTTGGTGAGACCTCGTCTCTACAATAATAATCATAAAAATTTAGCTGACATGGTGGTACATGCCTGTGAAATAAGCTAAATCAGTTAATAAAATCAAATTGCTAGCAAAGTAATAATATTAACCAGCTTACTCCATTTTGTTTAAAACTTTCATTTTAGTTACCTGCCTAACCTAAGAATCAATGCCTATATGTGATTACAGTAATGTTCCCATGACCACAGACCTCCAGCTTTGTCTCCTTTGGGCAGGTTATGCTGATGTTTGCCTGCTGACCGTTACAGAACTCCTTTGCCATAGCTTCCATGTAATTGTATGCTTTGTTAACTGAAATCAAATGTTACGCTTTGACATTTTCATAGTTTGTTCTTATATTCTGTTAGTGACCTAACCAAGGTAACTCCACTGTATAATAATCCTTCTTCCTTGTCTCTACGTAACTACCTTAAACTATATCTTAATGGCAGAACTCCAGGGACTTTCTGAGCACTGGCTATACCTACCTGACATAAAATTAATCAAAGCTCCCTAACAATCAAAGTTCCCATTTTAGTTGCCAGTCATTAGTTAACAGTTG
>CAUYQG010221012.1:0-14658 GCA_963574415.1 Tarsius wallacei
CGACTCGTTTTCCTCGGCCTCCTGCTGTTACTGAAAAACATCTTTACACACCCTAAGGGGCACCCTTTTTGCTACCATCTCACCTCCATTATGCTTATGTATAATTTCTTGCTATCAAATGCCATCGTTCATCTGCACATCTGTTATCTCAATTAAAGAGGGAACATTCTCAAGCCTATGCACGCAATCCTTCAAAGTCAGGGAAGGTCCGTCGACAGGATCCATGGGGCGTTGCCTCCGTCATGGCCGCATTTGGCTGGGGCCTTGCTCCCAGCCGGCGTTTTTCCTGTTTTCAGGTCCCTTTAACCTTACTTTTACTAATGATTGCAGCTCCTGGCAGTTTTCCACAGAGGCTGTACTAGTTTACACTAGACCCAACAGTGTAGAAATGTTCCCTTTTCACTATATCCTCTCCAACATCTGTTGTTTTCTTAGTTACTAATGATGGTCATCTATACTGGAGTTTGGTGGTATCTCAGTGTAATTTTAATTTGCGTTTCTTTGATGACTAGTGAAGCTAGTGAAGCTGAGCATTTCTTCATCTATCTGTTGGCTGCTCATATGTCTTCTTTTGAGAAGTGTCTATTCACATCTTTTGCCCGCTTTGCAAGGGGACTGTTTGCTTTTTTCTTTTTCAACATGTTTGAGTTCCTTGTAAATCCTAGATTTTAGGTCTTTGTCAAAAATACAGTTAGCAAATATTTTTTTCCCAATCTGTGGGCTGTTTCCCTGCTCTCTTGATGGTTTATTTGGCTTTGCAGAAGCTTGTCAGTTTGATGAGCTCCCACATATCTATTTTGTCTCTTAGGGCATGGACACTTGGGGTTTTGATCAGGAATTGGTTGCCATTTCCAAATTCCATGGGTGTCTCTTGCATTTTCTAAGGTTTTTATAGTTAGGGACTTTATGTTTAGATATTTGATCCATTTAGAGTTGATTTTGCTTCTTTTGGTGATCTGGATTCTTCTGCTGAAGTTAGGGTTTTGGTGGCCTTCTTTTCCAGCTTCCTCAGGTGATTTGTTAGGCTGTTAACTTGTGATCTTTCCATTTTCTTTATGTGTATTCATAGAGATATAAATTCCCCTCTTAGTACTGTTTTCATGGCATTTCAGAGGTTTTGATAAGATGATTTATCATTTTCATTTGTTTCCAGGTGTCTTTTAAACTGTTTGGATTTCCATGTTGACCCAGGAGTTGCTTAGCATCATACTGTTTAGTGTCCATGTCTTTTGGGGGTTTGGGGGAACTTTTTTGGTGTTGATATTTATTTTTATTCCATTGTGGTCTGAGAAGGTACATGGCAGGATTTCAATCTTATGAAATTTGTTTATATTTGATTTATGGCCAAGGATGTGGTCGATCTTAGAGTCCATTCCATGTGGTGATGAGTAAAATGTATATTCCGTGGTTGTTGGGTGGAGTGTTCTATAGGTATCAGTTAAGTCCATTTGGTCAAATGTAATGTTGAGGTTCCAGATCGCCTTGTTGATATTTTTGTATTGATGATCTGTCTAGGTTTGTGAGTGGGATATTTAAGTCCTCAGTTATGATAGTGTTAGAGTCAATATATGTTTTTAATTTACCTAGAAGGTGCTTTATGAAAGTTGGTGCTCCTATTTGGGTGTATATATGTTTAGGATGGATATTTCTTGTTGATGGATTGAAACTTTTATCATTATGTAGTGGCCTTCCATATTTCTTTTAATTTCTGATAGCTTAAAGGTCATTTTGATAGCTTAAAGTGTATTAAGATCATGACTTCTGCTTTCTTTTGTGTTCCATTAGCCTGACATTTTGTTTCCCATCCTCTTACTTTGAGTCTGTGAGTGTCCTTCCTGGTGAGATGAGTCTCTTGGAGACAATATATTGTTACCTCATGATATTTTATTTATTTTGCCATTCTATGCCTTTTCAGTGGTGCCTTTAGTCATCCACATTCAGGCTAATTATTGAAATGTGAGGGTTTGTCCCTGTCATGAGGTTCTTATAGAGTTTGTTGTTGTTATTGACTGTTTGTTTGTTGTCTTTCCTTTGATTTGGGGGTTGATCCATGTATGTTTTCAATCTTTTTTCCTGTATTCTTGTGAAGGGCATTGGTGTCCCCCCCCTTCTTCTGTGTTTAATACTTTCTTAAGTGTTTGTTGTAGAGCTAATCTGGAGGCAGCGTAAACTCTTAGGGACTGAATGTCTGGAAAAGATTTTAATTCTCCATCACTAATGAAGTTTAGCTTAGCTGGGTGGGTATTCTTGACTGGAATTATTTATCTTTGAGAACTTTGAAGATTGGACTCCAAGCTCTCCTAGTCTAAAGTGTTCCTGTAGATCAGTCTGCTGCTATTTTAATTGGTCTTCCCCAGTAGGTAGTCTAACCTTTTTCTCTTGCTGCCTTTAGGAATTTTTCTTTTATTACTATGTCTAGGAGTTGGTCTTCTCATTTGTTCTCTTGCAGGGGTTCTCTGAATCTCTTATGTTTGAATTGTCATATCATGATGAGATGAGGGACATTTTCTTTGATAATTTCATAGAATGTTTGTTCAAAGGTGGTCTTTGTCCCTCTTTCTGCCTTAAGAATTAATATTAGATTTGACCTCTTGAAATAATCACTCATCTCTCGAAGGTTTTGTTCTGTCTTTTTAATCTTCTTTTCCATGTTTTTAACAGTTTGGGTTTTTCCATATTTTGGTCCCCAAGCTCTGAGATTCTTTCTCCTGCTTGGCTAATTCCGCTTTCCATGCTTATCAGTTTGTTATTTATTTTATTCACTTTATTCTTTATTGCGGTTATCTCAGTTGGCAAATCCTTCATTCTTTCCTCTTGTCTCTCCTCAATTTTATTTATTCTCTCTATTAATGTCTTTTTTTTTTTTTGAGTTGAAGTCTCACTCTGTCACCCAGATTGGAGTGCAGTGGCCGCTTCCGGCCACTGCAGCCTTGACCTGCTGGGTTCTGGTGATCCTTTCACCTCAGCCTTCCAAGTAGTTGGAACTACAGGTGCATGCTACCACACCCGGCTAATTTTTTATTTATCGTAGAGATGAGGTCTTGCCAAGTTGCCCAGCTGGGTCTCGAACCCTCAGCCTCAGGCAATCCACTCACCTCGGCCTCCCAAAGCACTGGGATTACAGGTTGAGCCACTGAGCCCAGCCTTAATGTCTTAATATAAGCGTTTGTGGTTTGAGATCAGTCAGTCTTGGGGCTCTTCATTGTTTGCACTCCGAAGTCTATATTCTCAGTGTCTGACCTCCCAGGGGTCTCTGTGAGACCCATATTCTTCCTTTGGTTTTGTTTCATTTGTGTACATTTTTCTCCCCCACTTTTTCATTACCTCTTCTTTAATTCTGTTGTTCAGGGATGGGAGGTTGCTTTTACTTCTGTTTGCTCAATCTCCTATTCTTCCTTATGTGGATCCTCTGGTTTTGTTCAATTCTGAAGTTGAACTGTGGTTGGGGACTGCACTTTCAATTTTGAGATTCAAATGAGGGGGAAGGTGCGATTCAGAAGCTATCTACAGATCCCAGTATCTGCTGACAGGTGTGTGGGCCCCTGGAACCCACTTCCCACTGCCTTACAATTTGTCCATGCAGTGGGGGTTTGCCCCCTGGAAGCAAAATGACGTAAGACAAAGGAAAATAATAGAAAAAGGAAGGAGGGGCATGAGAGGAAGGTGGAGAGAGAGAAGAATATGAGGGAAAACAGTCATGTCAACTAACAAATGAAAAGAGACACAAACAAAGAAAAGATTAAAAATGCTAAAACATACAGACAATCATACAAGCACACAAACTGACAAGTACCTCCCTATTTTTGTACTCGTCCTTAGAAATACCCATATAAATATAGGAAGTCTTAAAAAAAAAACAGCAATGAAATAACAGAAACAAAGCAAGTACGAAAATGTAATCAAAAACAGAAAGAATGAGAGAAAAAAAAATTAAAACAAAAACCAACAATAACAAAATACTCACTCTGAGGTGGTTCCAGTAAGTTCAACTTCCTTTCAGCTCTGCTCTCCAGTCCCTCCCCTCTGCTCTCAGTGCAGGCTGATAGGGCTGCTCTCAGAATGGGTCAGATGCCCCAGATCTACTACAGGAGGAGGGCGGATCAGATCTGGACTCACTCTGCTTGCTGCCTTTCAAGTCTCCCATTCAGATCTGGCATGTCTGTGTCTGCTCCAGCATAGGGAAGGGGCACATGTCTCTTTGAGTTTGATGAGATTACCTCCTGGTCCCAAGTTGGAGGCTGGGTGGAGCTGGGTTGGACAACGCAGGTCTCTGTATGGCCTGGGACAGAGAAACTGACTCTAGTCGGTGTATCCTCGCTGGTGAAGGGGCTTCTCTCCAGCTCTCCCCGACTTCTTTCTCCATGGATCCTGGGCTCGTAGGGCTCTGCTGACACAGGTGATGGTGTGGGCTGGGTGATGAAGATCAGCAATTTTCTGCTGCCTCTTCTTGGGAGAACCCTGAGAACAGCAGATGATCCTGCCTGCGGTGGCTCCAATCTCAGGGTAGTGTGGGTGGGAGGGTGTGCAGTCATCTCCAGAGGAGAAACCTGGGTGCATGAACCTGAATCTCCCATCAGATGGACTTTCGCTCCCCCACCAGCACACACCAACTCATGCAGAGAGTCTTTATGGACACTCACTTTTGCACAGACTCTTCTCACAGTTCGACCTGTCCAGTCGCCATCTTGCCAGAAATCCTATTTTGGAAATAATTAATTTATGGATACTCACACACACAAAAAAATCCTTGAAAGTGTATGCAATATTTCTTGAATCTATGGCTTTATGTCTTTTATTCATTTTAGAAAATTATTGGCCTTTATCTTTTTTTGGTATTGCTTCTACTCATATTCTCTCTTTCTCTTTCTCTCTCTCTCTCTCCTAAAACCCAATTACATATGTTAGATCTCTCTGTGTTCTATATGTCTTGTAAATACTTTCCTACATTTTGAGTTGGAGTTTCACTCCGTTGTCCAGGCTGGAGTGCAGTGGCACACTCTTGGCCACTCCAGTGTCAATCCTTCTGCCTTAGCCTTCCAAGTAGCCAGAACTACAGGCACACGCTACCATGCTTGGCTAATTTTTTGATTTATTGTAGAGACAAGGTCTTACCATGTTGCCCAGGCTGGTCTCAGACCCGTGGGCTCAGGCAATCTTCTTGCCTCGGCCTCCCAAAGTGCTAGGATTATAGGTTTGAGCCACTGTGCCTGGCCGTTTTCCTTATTTTAATCACTTTTTTCTTTCTGTACTTCAGTATAGATATAACAAGCTGGGATTATATATCCCAGTTTGAAATGACTCTCTTTTGCTGTGTCCGATTCTCTGTTAAACACCATTTATTAAGTTATCTTTTAGTTTTGATATTTCCTTTTGAGCCTTTAAAAAAAGATTTAGTTCTCTGCTGAAATTACCCACCTGTAGTAGTTTTTTGATTCTTTTTTTTTCTCTTGGTTTTAGATCATTTGTACTTGTTGTATACCTGGAAATTGTGTGAATGCTTAACATTATATGAAGGGGACACAAAAAACCCCAGAATTATCTTCTGGAGGGCAGGCCCCTTATACTACAGGCTTCCCCCCACTACGTAAGTGTTCTAGAAACCCATCAGCCTCAGTGTACCATCTAGCATTGTTATGCATCACGATTTGTGGATGAAATATCCCGAGTTGTGGCAAACAGGTGACTGGTTCTTCCACCATGACAACCCACCTCCCCATACTGTGCTGAGTGTTCAGCAGTTTTTTACCCAAAACAGCATGATCCCTTTTCCCCACCCTCCCTATTCACCCAATCTAGCTCCAAGCAACGTTTTGTTTGTTTGTATCCCAACATGAAACAATTTAAAAAGGAAACATTTTGCCAATGTAGAAGAGGTGAAACAAAAAAATGGCAGAAGCAATAAAAGGCATACAAAATGATGAGTTCACAAACTGTTTTAAGCAGTGCAAAGAGCATTTGATTGGCATATTGCATCAAATGAAGAGTACTTTGAAGATGACTGAAGTTTAAACATGTAAGAATAAATACACAATTTTTAAAAAATACCAGATTTTGGGGGATCCCCCTCACATATGAAAATTAAAGAGATAATGAGAAGTTCTAGATTACATAATCTTTTCTCAAAGAGAAATTTTTGTTGTTTGTTGCAGAAAGTCAGATTAGAGTAGATTGTTTAATCTGTTTTCAGTTAAGCTGGACAATTTCATTATTTAGGTTTTGCTCTTCAGGAGTCTCAGCTGAAAACTTGGAGAATGTATTAGGAATTTTTCTTTTTAGTAGACCTTGATCTCCATTTTCTTTTCTCCCTATACCTTGGAGACTGACCAGCCTTTCAAGCAATTTGCTCTAGTTATTAATTGTAAATGAAGTGGTCCTCCCTTATCCATGGTTTTGCTTTTTGCAGTTTCAGTTACCTCTGTCAACGATGATCTAAAAATAGTATATACACCAATATATTTTGAGAAAGAGAGACCACATTCACATAAGTTGTATTACAGTTTATTGTTTTATTATTTTATAATTGTTCCATTTTATTATTGGTGTTAACTCTTACTGTGACTAATTTATAAATTAAACTTTATCATAGGTTTGTATATTTAAGAATGTTGAAAAAAAAACTTAGACAAACTAAGTTTAACAGAATTTAATTGAGCAAAGGATGATTCTCACACTGGGCAGCCCCCTAAACCAGAATAGGTTCAGAGAGACTCTTGCTGTGCTGTGTGAGCAAAGAAAATTTATGGACAGAAAAAAGGGAAATAACTCACAAAAAATGGAAGTGAGGTGCAGAAACAGCCAAATAGGTGACAGTTTAGCATTTGCCTTATTTGAACATAGTTTGAACAACTGACTGCCTTTGATTGACTGAATTTTTATGATTGGTAAAATAGTAGGTTACAGTTTGTTTACACATTTAGTTAGGTTACAGTTCACTAGTACAGAGAAACCTTTAGGCCGTACTTAAAATATACAAAGAGGCAGCTTTAGGCTAAACTTAATTTAACAGGAAAAAAACCTAGTATTTATAGGGTTTGGTATGATCTGTGGTTTTAAGCATTCACAGCGGGTCTTGGGACATATACCCTGTGGATCAGGAGAAATTCTGTACCTTGAAAAGAAGAATGAGATGTTGCACTGGTTTTTCTAAACTTCTTTCCAACTTTCCAAGTCCTTGGTGGTTTGATATCTCTTTAATGCCTTCAAACAAATTTTTACAACTATATTTTATTCAGATTTCTAGTTGTTCTCAGTTGGAGACTTGATATAAAAATAAGACAATTTCCCAATAGCCAGAAGTGGAAAGCTTTATTTTTTCGTTTTTATTGTATTTTTTTGGAAGGTTTTTTCTTGTTCTTTTAATTAGTAGCCTTCAGATTTGCATAAGTCTTTCCTCTTCTTTCCTCCTCCCAGTTATCTCTTTTATTCTCAGGAGATGCACATCAAAGTTCAAAGGAACCAGCTTTGACTTCTATTTTGCCTTAAAATACTTAGGAATATGCATATATATTTCAACTCAGACAACTCTTCCCCTCAAACCTAACCCTCCTGGGCCTTGAAAAAGACCCCTACAACTCCTGATCACTCACAGTACCTATGTAGTAAAACAATTGTTGAACTCAACTGATTACAGCTCCTAGATACATATAAACAAAAAAGTATTCAAAATGTTGGTTTTATGCTTTTCTTCAAGAGTTTAGGAATTTGTCTCCACTGTATGACCTATGCTAAGGTTATTTATTGTCTTTCCATCTTTATACCTCAACTCCATTATGTACTCCAATATTTTTGGTTTTTTTCTTCTAGTGGTCCCCCATGAAGAGTTAATGGAGAATTATGAAAGATAGGGGTACATGAAGGACAGAACCATTTTTTTTTAAAGTTCAGACTTAGAAAGAGAAATTTATTGTAAAAAGACAGGGACTGATGTCCATAAGGTGAGAAGACTTTTCCTCTTATCATTTGTTATAGGGCCTGAAGAAAGATAAATCACTTTCTGCTGAAGAAAATAAGTATCTGAGACTGCATTAGAGTATGGTTAAGTGATGAAAAAAATTAAAGAAATGTCCAAGTCAAGGTCATTGTAATAACTAGTGATAAAAATGCACTCAAATCTCTTTAAGCATAAAAGAAACTATATTCAAATGATTCAGGAATAGTTCATGGAACACACAAGATAGCTAGATTCATGGAAATGAAAAAGATACAGACACTGGTAGATATGTCACTTGAGGCAAAGAGCAGTACAGAAATGTGGGTTCTGCCCTCCTCCAACCCTCCAATCTTCTGCCACAGCCTCTGAGTGGCCAAATTTAATTGGAAGGTAAGAGAGGCTTGAAAATAGAGTACATAATAGTGCACATGGAAGCAAGAAGAGTGCAGGGAACAGATTTGAGGACAAGGATGCAATGAAATATTTCCATCAAAAGAAAAACATATATTTTTTGTAAAAAAAAAATGTGGCAATAGTTTGGAAAATCCCATTTGAGATATGATTTAAGTGACAGTCTTTTTATATAAAATTTTAAAGGTCTAAAGATTGTAGAATACCTATATGAAAAGAAGTAAACCAGAAATAGATAAATAAAATAATAGTCTTCTTCAGCAATCACATTTGCATTGGGCATATGTTTACATAAATAATGTGAATGATATGAATTTCCATACATTTTTCATATAACTGCCCTACTTAGGTGTTTTATAATCTTTCAAAGGACATTTCCCATTTCTTAGTACATCATGTTGAACTGAGTATTAGTGCATGATTTTAACTGTCTGGTTTCTCTAAAGATAACAAAAATACCTGGTTTGTATTTACCATATAAAGAAAATTAGTCTTCTGTGGCAGAAATATATTGAATGAGGATACAATGTGACTAATTTTCAGGTACTGATTAATGCCTCTCAGGTAGCTACCTTTTAAATTGTGCAGGGTACAGACACCTCTAAGAAGTTCAAATCTAACAAAAGTTCCTTTTTTTGTCAGACCTATTACAAAATAATTCCAGTATTTACTAATCCAGGTTTTACTATACTCAGAACAGAATTGGATAATGAAGAGTCTATCACGTCTTTCTTTAATCTTACAATACCAAGATATTATATTCTATAACAGGATATGTTGTATCAAGATAAATCCACTTTTCTGCTTCATTTTACTATTATTATTTTTGAGTCAGAGTTCTACTTTGTCACCCATTCTGAAGTGCAGTGGCATACTCATGACCACCCCAGCGTTGACCTGCTGGGCTCCGGCGAGCCTTCTGCCTCAGCCTTCCAAGTGGCCAGAGCTACAGGTGTGCACTACCATACCCGGCTAATTTTTTATTTTATTGTAGAGACAAGAGCTCGCCAAGTTGCCCTGGCTGGTCTCAAACCTGCGGGTTCAGGCAATTCATTTGCCTCAGTCTCCCAAAATTCTGGGATTACAAGCTGAGCCACCAAGTCTGGCCTACTTTTCTGCTTTAAAAACACCATTGGTATATCAATAATCAGATAATTCAATTCTTACAGCAGTAGAGAAAACAAAGGAAAATATTTTGAACTTAGAGTTAGGAGAAATTCTTTATGGTATTTCATAAGTCCTACCCCATTTGAACACCCAAGGAATGTGTTTTCCATGCAGAGATGCTAACAACAAGCAAGACTTGCAGTAGTGCTAAACTACTTCTGCCTTTCCTTATCTGAGGACTGCCATTTGATTCCTGAAACAATTGAATTCAATAACTTTTTAAATAAGGCAGTGTCTACTGCCTAGGACAGTTGTCTTGGCTACGATTGATAAGGAGGTTTAAATTAAAGGGATGGTGTGTTGTTTAGCTTTATTAAATCTACAGTGGGGGTGAGATATCTGAGACAAGTCAAAGAGACCTCTATAATAGCACAATATAATGCTGTTAGATGGAACTTTCTGCAGTAATTGAGATCTATAATCTGTGCTGTCCAACATGGTAGCCACTAATCACATGTTGCTAGTAAGGGCTTGAAATATAGCTATGGTAAGAAATTTAATTTTAAATTTTAAAAACTTAATTCATTTAAATTTAAATGACCACATGAGACCAGTGGCTATCTGTGTTTGTTTCCTATTGTTTCTATAACAAATTACCATGGCTTTAATGGCTTAAAACAGCACATGTTTACTATCCTATAGTTCTGAGGTCAGAGGTCCACAATGAGATGCTAAAATCAAGGTGTTAGAAGAACGTGTTCTTTCTAGAGACTCTAGGGAATGGTATGTTTCTTTTTTCCCAGCTTCTGAAGCTATCCATATTTCTTGACTCATCATCATATCATCACATACTCTGCTTCCGTTGTCTTCTTCTTTTTTTTTTTTAATCTAACTCTCTTGCTTCTTTTTCATATAAGGACATTTATGATTACAATGGGCCTGCCTAAATAACCTAGAATAATTTTCCCATCTCAAGGTCCTTAATCACATCTGCAAAGTCCCTTTGGCAGTGTAAGTTAATGTAATCACAGATCTTGGGAATTAGATTGTAGACTTTTTTTTTTTGTTTTTTGAAATAGGAGGATTATTCTGTCTACTATGCTCTGTATTGTATGGTATAGTTCTAGACAGAAGTCACAACTTGACCAGAAGGCAAAAAAAAAAAAAAAAAAAAAAAAGATTTGAAAGCTCAAAGAGATATGCCAGACATTTCTAGTGATAGAGACAGAAATGATGGTGTTAACACTGTGAGATGGTTATGAAACCCAATAGGAATTATGATGAAGAAGGAATATTTGATCTGAGAATAAAGCCCAAAGATGCATTAATTTACCTCAATACACTTTGTTATTATAACTACTAGAAATAAGAACCAGTAATATTTGCTTAATACTAAATTATCTAAAAGTTCTGTAATGATAGGCCTGATTCCTTACCAAAATTTCTGTGCTCATTAATTTCCAACTCAGTCAATTTTGTCATACAGAGCAGGCTAAGATGGATTATTTTTTAGTAGAAAAATGAGTAACTATAAAGGGATGGGTTGAATTTTTACAAAGATGCTACTTAGGCTTCCAAAAAAGTCCTAAACTCTTCAAAATGGGCTTACTGCAATGTTGCTTCTGTTGCTTTAAATGTTGAAATGTTTCTGTATTAAACTTGCCTTTCTAGTAGGCTTGTAAGAAAAAACGTCATTTTTATTACTTCATATTGGTGTCATATTTAACTAAATTAGTATCATATATTGGGAAAATCACCTTATTAATCATATTTGGCTTATAATCATTTTGGTTGTTTTTTCAAAAATAATTCATTCTCAAAGAATGAGTATTTTTCAACACTAAGGATAGTCTTGCAAAAATGTGCCAAATCCTTGTTGAGGGACTTCAAAGAGGAGTTTCATAATCATTTTGATCAATGAGAACATGATTTAATACACCACTTTGGATATCACTGACCATCAAGAAAGCCTGAATATTTTAAGGTTACTATTTAGAGAGGAACAATATGAATGGAACCATAATTTTCAGTGCATTAACTACAAAAAAAAAGTGTTATTATGGTCAAAACTTGTACCCATTTTAATGGGACAATTTAACGTAATAGTCATGTATTGAATATTCTGTGCTGAAAATATAAAAATGCACAAGACACAGTTGCTGTCTGATTTCATTTATCTCATAGTCCAGTGAGGGACATAAACAAATGGATTTTTACTCTAAAAACTTGTAGGACATTAGGGGTTTCTTCCTGTTATAAATCTCAACCAAATACCATATGATTGTTCATTTTTGTTTCTTTAACCCTTTACAGTTTACAGTAGCCCCATGTGCTTCCTAAGGTGCTACCAAGCTATTTATGAGGAAGCCACAACTTAGGAAAAGGAGGTTCTTGATCATCCCTTGGGCAGTAAATGGAGGAGGAGTATTTCCTACACTCACATCTACCTGTAACAAATCTTAGACTTCCATTCTTCAATACTGCACCCAAGGCAGAAAGGGATAAATGACAAAGGTTAGGATACTTTAGGCTTCTCTCCTAATTTTGATAGTATATAGACAAGAGCATAAGACAAATTCTTGCTTGTCCAATTATGACTGTAAACGGACAAGTGCAGAAGCCATTTTTTGAGAGGGTCATGGGATCTAAAACCCAGGGATGTGGGTCAGGGTCACTCCTTGGTTAAGTCACTTAGACTGGCAGAGGTGATAGCTGAGGGTGAGAGCAATCTAAAATGGGTAGTTATCAAGAAAATGATAATTATTTGTTACAGCCCTGAGATCACTTGCAATCATGGAGACTAGTTCATTCCATAACCTCTCTTACGTAAACTTTCCCGGGGGAAAAAAGATCCACCAGAGCCCTTGAGCCCTTCCCAAATGCCATGAAGCAAGGGGATCTGAACAATGCAACGGGTGAACTCTACCGCAGGGTCTCCACAGGCCACAGAGGGGTACCAGTCTGCGACCTGTTAAAACTGCCGCACTGCAGAAGGTGAAAGGCAGGAAAGCCAAGCTCCGCCCTTTGTCAGATTAGCTGTTGAAATGCAAGTGGAAGAGATCTAGGTTGCCCGCTTCTTGTTAGATCTAATGTCTGATCTGAGGTTGAACTGATACGGTGATGCTAGTGCTGGGAAGCAGCTGCACATACATCATCAACATCATCAGTAAGGTTTTACTGCATATCCCTCCTTTCTCCGCTAGTGGAAAAAAAATTATCTTCCATGAAACTAGTCCCCGATGCCAAAAAGGTTGAGGACCGCTGGCTCTAGCAAATTCTATTGTGCACAGCCCAGGTCTCCTCTCCAGTACCAAGGCACCCATACTCTCTTCTTTCAGGAGTGATGCCTGCTGATTGCTTGCAGTCGAGGACCTCCTGGAGTTATAACGTTTTAGCCACTTGCTTCAATTAGGGACATACTAAGGAGGACCAAAAAAAAAAAAAAAAAAACCGAATTTATTTATAAGAATTGTGTATTCTTACACGTTTAAATTTCAGTTACCTTTAAAGTCCCCCCTTTTGATACAATACATCGATCGAGACGCTTTTTTCCACTGCAGTTTTTGAACTTATCAATTTTGATGCCTTTATAGTGCATCTGCCGCTTTTTATTTCACTCTTACACATTGGCAAAACGTTTCCCTATGAGGACTTCATTTCAACCAGGGAAACAACAACAACAAAAAGTTTCTGGGTGTGAGACTGGGTGAATAGGGAGGGTAGGGCACGGAGGTCATACCGTTTTTGGTCAACACTCAGTGCTGTGTGGGCAGGTGCACTGTTATGCTGGAAGAACCAGTCACCTGTTTGCCACAATTTGGGTTGTTTCTTCTGCAAATCGTGACACAACCTTCTCAAAACTCCCAGATAAAAAGTTTGGCTGACTGTTTGATCTGAAAGAACAAACTCTGAGTGTCCTACAAGGGTGTCTGCCCTCCAAAAAAAGATAATTCCGGTTTTCTTGGCGGGGGGCGGGGGAGGGGTCCCCCTCACAACATGAAGAAGCAAACCAGTCTCAGAATTCTCGGTGAGAATGACTGAGGCCTCTGTTGTAAAGGCATCAGAGTTCCTTTGCTGGTATACTTCCCGTAGATACTCTACAACAGGCCACTTGCTTGCAATTCTGTATCCTAGCATCTGTTTTCCTTGAATCTCAACCTATGACATACAATATTACAGCATTTTCCAATTTGATAACTAGGGAGATACCATTTCAAATCCTAAAAACCAAATAAGCACTTTTCTTATTAGTTTAGTTTTTATCAAAAGTGTTCAGAACATATATTGCTTACTATCTCCCACTGCCTCTCTGTTCACAGGCCTGGCTAGTTCAGCTACTGACTCTTGGTCTCTCCTCAGGCACATCATTTAAGATTCTCAGTCTCATTTTAAACCAGCCAGGATATTGGGCCCAAATGCCAGACTGGAGACCTTTGAAAATCATGTTAAAAGCCATTGTAATTCAATTTCTGCTACTTCACTTGTATTTGATGCTCTGTTTCAAGCTGTCACTTTTTAATCTTCCTGATTTTTATTGTTTATTAAAATATGAATGATAGTACAATTTCATTGATTCAATCAAATTGACTAAATACGTGAGATGAAAGCGGTGTAATGTTGAAAAGGCTGCCGGCCAAATAAAATTTTCCAGGATACAAAACACGTGAATTAAGGAAGTCAAAGTTTTGTCTTATGATCATTTTACTGCAATAGTCAGTGATAAAGATAAATGTGGTTTGAAATCATGGCCATGCTATGCATTCCAGAATTGCTTCCTAATATAAAGGAAGATTACTTGTAAGCAAAGTCTGACTCTGGGCATTTGCATCTTGGCTTGACAGTATAATACCCCAAATACTGGCTATGAACTGACATAAAGCCTCACTCAAGCCTCTAGTATGTATTCTTATATTTTTAAGGACATTGATTTGTATTACTAGTTCCCAGTCCATTAATGTTACCTCATACCCAATCCTTGAAAGTTTCTGTGTATCTTTGGTAAGATTTGTTGCTGTTATTGTTGTTAAAATTAAAGATTTAGAATTTTGGAGTTGTCTTGCACTATCATTATTTTTTTTTTTTTTTTTTTTTTTTGAGTTGGCGTCTCACTCCGTCGCCCAGACTGGAGTGCAGTGGCCGCTCCCGGCCACCGCAGCCTCGACCTGCTGGGCTCCGGCGATCCTTCCGCCTCAGCCTTCCGAGTAGCTGGA